>APFE030399155.1:148632-178819 GCA_000404065.3 Pinus taeda
GACAATGCCCAAGCAAGAGTGAAAGAGCAATCACCAAAGACAGTTGGGACAAGACAGAAGGATCAATGGGTTCCTCATAATTCACCTAGGGTGAAGTCAAAGTAGAGAATGTTATCAGAATGGCGCAGCGGAAGTTTCTGATGGCCCATCTAATGATCCCTTCATTGGGAAGTTCGGTTCTAAGGGTGGAAGGAAAGGCAGATGCCTTGTTGAAATAAGTTCGGCCGTTATGCATAGGAGTGTCCAAATGGCAGGGACACATCTCTTGATGGAGATAACAATCATTCCTGGGACATCTTCAATAATCAAAGGAATGACTGGTAATGCAGGTCATCAAGGAAGTGGTCGACTCCTCCACGAAAGCAAGAAACCCCAGAATCTCTTTTATGTACCTGATCGCAAGAAGAACCTGGTGTCCATCTGAATGGAAGTCGAAAGTTACAAAGGTACGTGTTTGAAAATATATCTTGTTAAGATGTTTTGAGTTCTGGGTTATATCAAGTTGCAGGAAGTCCACTGGGGACCATGTCCGTTGACTCAGCACTGGAGGTCTGTGAGTCCGATGGTGACTTGGATGCCTGAATTCAAAAAGGAGCATATAGGTACTTGTCTGAAATGTACCGAAGGAAAATATTACAAGGGGACCATTCCCCTCATGCAACAGGTCCACAGGCTTGGAACAACCCGAGGAGTTTAAGACTCATGATCGGGAATCTCATGTATACAGGTGGAAGAAAGCCCTCTATGGCTTGAAGCAAAACACCTCGGGCATAGTATGAGAGGATTGATAGCTGTCTAATGCAGCTGAGACTCACCAGGAGTGAAACTGATCCAAACCATTACTCGAAGGTTGTGAATGATAAACCTCTCATACCGGCACCTATGTCTGACAGGTGCAGACCCTCTCATTTATAGGAGATAGAGGGAGTTGGATTTTGAATGTGGAAAGATAAGCTGCAAGCCTGTGACTACCTCAAGGATCTTAACTTTCAAGAAGTTAAATGGTAGTGATTTCGGACCTGATTTGGGAAATGCCTCTGAGTTTCATAAACTCATTCGCGTTGATGTTCTTGGAGAACCTCCGTCCGGACATATGTGTTGCAGTTAGCATGGTGAGCTCATATTTGGTTGAGCCTCACTAGATTGGTGCCGAGAATCTTCTGAGATATCTTCAGGGCACAATCTCTCATGGATTGAGATACACTGCCGGAAAGATGAAATTGCATTATTATTCGAATGCTGAATGAGCAGGCAGTGTGGAGGATCACTAAAGCACTTTTAAGTGCTCTTTCTCTTTGGAATCTGCCTCGATATCCTGGATGAGCAGGAAGAAGAAGTCGATGACTCTGAGCACCACCAAGGCAGAATACATTGCTGATAGTATGGCCTTCTGTGAGGCAGTCTGGTTGGTGAAGCTCTTCAATGAGCTGTTTGTACACATGATGAATACCACTGTGATTCTCTGTGACAACCAGAGATGGGATTCGATGATTGAGGAATCCCGTATTGGACAATTCTCCAGCAGATAGACATCATCTGGGATATGATAAGTCGATGAGCAAGGAGGCTCCATTGCACTAAGACGATGTACAGGACAGAGCCCAGAGGAAAGATCAAATTTGTGATTTTCCCGAACGACTTGGAGTCGTTGAGAGACCATTGTAAAAGGGTCTTGCATGTTGCATACATTAAGCTCTGGGAGCTCTGAGGGCCTGCGGTTCCTACTGGAGCAACATACGACCACAGGGTGACTCACCCTCCCCTGGTGGTGCGCACTGAAACAAGATGATTCGCTCTCTTGTGGGACAAGATGATTCACTCTCTTGTGGAACAGGATGATTCGTTCTCCTGTGTAGCAGGATGATTAGTTCTCCTGTGAGGCCTGGATTGATGTGTTCTCCATGGCGGTTGTAGCAGGATTGATGTGTTCTCCTGTGAGGCCTGGATTGATGTGTTCTCCATGGCGGCCTGGATTGATGTGTTCTCCATCGCGATTGTAGCAGGATTGATGTGTTCTCCTGTGAGGACAGGATTGATTAGTTCTCCTGTCGAGGCATCCTACCCATGCAGTCTGGGACTCATGGGAAGTACCTCTCATCTGATCAATGAGCAGGGAAATGAAGTTAGGGACCATAGTAGTACCGATGGACGCATCGTTGTATCTACCGTACTCCCTATGCTAGGATGACCTCCATTGATCTGGGATCAATGATACTGGTCTGGGACCAGTGATAGGAGTTGTACATACTATGACGCTGACTTCGGGTTAGCTTAGACTGGTCTGGGACCAGCGGTACATACTCCGAGACTGACTTCGTGTCAGTGCAGGACTGGTCTGGGACCAGTGAGAGTCGTACATACTCTGATGCTGACTTCAGGTCGGTTGAGATTGGTCTGGGACCAGTAGTACACTCTCTGAGCCTGCGGTACTGGTCTGGGGCCAGTGAGAGTCGTACACACTCTAACGCTGACTTCGGGTTGGTTGAGACTAGTCTGGGACTAGTGGTACGCACTCTGAGACTGACTTCGGGTCAGTGGAGAATGGTATGAGACATTCTCGATCAATTCTTCTTCTTCATAGTTCAGCAGACAGAGTGACAGAAGCAGAGCTAGCAGAGCCAGCAAAGCGAGCAGAGCAGAGCAAAGCCAGCAGAGCTGAGCAGAGTTGGCAGAGCAGTGCAGGGCACTGATGGCCGAGATAGTACAGTGGATTATGATACACCGATGGAGTCTCCCTAGTTGGAGAGGGAGTGTTAAATTGGCAACTAGGGCCAAACTCCTGTGGATAAGCCTATTATGGAGCTGATATTTTTATTGGATCCCTCTCATTGAGAGGTGTAGGATTGATCTAAAAATCATCCGATTTCCGATAAGTATTTTGAGATATGAATTTATTTTATTTATGTAATTATTATCAAGCCCGACCAGCAACTTGAGTAGGCTAAGAAGCCCAATAGACGTGTCTATTCATCATCTACGTTTTAGTATAAATTGATGAGGATTTGAAGTCATTTGTACACACATCAATCATGATCTCTCTCTCCACTCGTTTGGGTTTGTCCTCTCATGAGGACGTAGTGGAAAGGAAGGTCAACTAGCCACAGTCATAAGAAGAGATCTAGCCGCAGTAGATGGGAGATCTGGTCGCAGTCAAGGAGCCCTAATCCGCAGCAAGATAGAGGCCCAAAGCCGCAGTCAAGAGAGGCTCTTATCCACAGCTAGAAGGAGCCCTAATTCCCAGCAAGGAGGAGCCCTAATCCTCAGTCAAGAAGGAGCCCTAGGCTGCAACAAGAGGGAGTCTAAACATAGCGTAAAGAAGCCTGGAAGGGCAGCGTGTTTGCTGTAAATGACAGCGTAATGAAAGAGGTTGTTCAAAACATGTTTTAAGGACTACAGATCAGCGTAGGGCTGTATAGTGTATGCGTTTGGGTGCTGCCAAGAGCAGTCAGCTAAGCCGAGATCTTCAAGGAGGAAACAGTGCTGTTTGGGTGTCATTTGGGCAGGCTAAAAACTACAGCTAGCTGTTGTGCTAGGCACACAGCTAGAGGTTGTGTTAAGAGCAGTCAAGGGTGGACAGAACCTTTGGAAGACAGCTTGGCATGAGAGAGGGGTCTCCAAGGTAAGCCGTAGTCCTGAAAGGACTTATCTCCTGACTGTGTGGTGGAACTAAGGCTACAGGACATGCCCTAACCAGTAATACAGCTAACCACTATACTAACATGTTGCAGCGGTGTTATGTGGAGGGCTACTAGATTGATGATCTCCTAAAAGGGTATGCTACAACACTCTTAGTGATTGTATGAAGACTGTCATAAGAATTCAGGGCTGCATCAAGTGCCCTAATTAGAACAGTCATCATTAGCAGAATGATGGACTTACTGCTGCTGTCACAAAATATCAGATTTGTATATAGTTGAGAGGCAGCAACATGATGGGCAACACAATGATATATGGGTAGCGTGATTTATGGGATCATGAGACAGCATGATGCAGATCATGGGCAGCGTGATGTATGGACAGCATGAAGTAGATCAGGGGCAACAAATGGACGAGATGCAAAACGATGATAGGTGAAGGAGTCACCTTGAGAATCAGTTGAAGCAGAATGTCTTCAACTGATCTCATCATGATTCGAAATGATCTATGCTAGATCTAGATAAGTCAAAGTATTGACTGCTATTGTAAATGTACTCTCTCTCTCTCTCTGCTGAACTTTGAAGATAAAAGAAGATTTGATCAAAGGGTTTCCCCACACATTGTGGGGTTTGTCCCTGGCTCGCGCCATATCTTGTGTCCTCTTGTCTTGGCTTGTCTTCTGCGTTTTGTATTTATATTCTATCTGCAGTTTATCGTAATGTTGATGTGATTGCTAACTGTGAAAATTTAAATAAATTGCTCTAGCATAGAACATACCTAAAATTAACATTGGTTTATTATTGTAGGTGTGCTGGGCGAGGAATCCATTTGTAATGAAATGGGACCAATCGTGGAACCATGAAGCCATACTCCTTAACAAATGAGATCTTACATTAAGGCTTTGAAACAAATAACCATGTGATTTTCAATGATCATATCATTGAGGACTGACTGTATAAGGGGTGTATGGAAGCAATGTAACTCGGAGCGAGGTATGGCGGTTTGGAAGGCCACAATCTAGTGGTATAATATATAATCGGGTATGCGGAGGGAGATAACCAGGAGTATATACGATAGTCATACCACAGAGACGCCAACACAGTGACGATGCCGCAACATGATGCATTCACCAATAAAATAAAAACGCAGATACCATACAGCGTTTCAAAACTTAAAAGTTTCAATCGCGCAAAGCGTTTCAAATACATTCTTAATACAGCGTTTCAAATACCATACATTAGGTTTGAATCGCTTTTGACTACAGCTGGAGAGCGTCCTTCAATGAAGAAAAAAAATTTGAAAAATGAATACCTCTCAATTGAATTGAATAACTCTGCAAGAAGGCCGAGTATCCGTCGAACAACGCTCAGTGGACAGATGCGTTAATGGACAGAGCCCAGAGGCGCAGGAATATGGAACGGTTTTGGATTCTGAGTGAATTCAGGGCAACGCAGGTGTGGCAAAACGACAAAGGCGTTTGAGGACAGAGCTCAGGTCAGAACGACAAAGGACAGCAGCAGAAATGAAGCGAGTTACAACTATTTTAAGAACTGGCTCTGATACCATGTCAGGCCAGGCAGTAACTCTCCAAAGCCAGTAAAACTGATTCGTCTATTATTACATAGGTAGGTTATTGTTATATACAACAGGAGTGATTGTTCAGTTCATCTCCCGATGACTGTTCACATTCCTAATTAATTTATTTACACAAATTCCCCCAATCATGAAGATTAGGTGTCAACAGTGCTTGAGAGAAAGTTGAAGAATGGAATACATACATGAGAATGGTATGTATGAACAAAGGAATGTTGATGATTTCATTGTATTTGAACATGTATGTGTAATTGATTTGATGGTCGATTGCTTTATTTAAACATGCATGTAATGTCATATCGACTTGGAAAAGTTGATTTTGTCTCCAATATTGAAAAAGGAGATAATGATCCAGTGTTTCACAAGAGGTGGAATTCTTTCTACTTTGAAAAAGAATCATCAAGTTCTTTTTGTACATGCTTGACTTGGAGAGTCAGTTGTTTGAAAAGGCATGTTTTCTTTTGTTCGACTTGTGATTTAGTCTATCATTTGTACACCCAGATGAAAGAGACATGATGATGATTCACATGATGTGAATTTATGTCATCGAGTTGTTTTTTTTGCATTATGTTGTTTTTGACAAGATGTCTAAAGAAGATTTGCAACAGCAAAAGTCGCCATAGAATTGGTTGGACTTCTTGACACAGTAAAACATACTTTCATTGGCACATATGCAAATTTCAGTTAAGTATGCATATATGTATGATGCAATCTCATGCTTGTTTGAGCCACCTTGGATCGATGATCAAGGAAGCAATGTTTAGCTACCTTCTGTAAACTCCTCAACAAAAATTCTGAATGAGTTCCGGGAAGACAATTCTTAACAGGAGGACAAGCGCATCCAAGAAGGGAAGTGTCAAATACCTTTGAGTTTTGGTTCAAAGGCACTAGCCATGCAAGGCAAGTGTATTGAGGCTGAAAGAAGAGGGCGTTGTACTCTCATCTACTGTACAGATCAGTATATCAGTCTTTTGGGGTCCAAAAGATTCCTAATGGGGAGGAGTGATCAGATATTGGTCCAGGACCTTAACGATAGCTCAAATTTTAAAGTGTTCAAAAGAGTGTCGAACCTGAGGGACCGGATAGATCTCGTCTCCATGATTCTGGTGCCGCGAAAGGTTCGAAAAACCAACACCGTATGAAGGAGTTATCGCAATTTGAAAAAGTCTAGTAAACTGCAAATTATGGAAATTTGACCAAGATTAATTTGGTTTTAAGCGCTAAACCTTTCCTTAAGCGCCTTTCTTAGAAGTGTGAATTGAGCACGTGGGCAGTATTCGGAAAGTGGTAAGCGATATCTCACGTGCTCTAAAGGTGGGAAGCGGTATTCCTAAATTTCACGCGATTACCCTTAGCGGTCGACACGTAGCATGATAAAACCACTTTTTTCGCATGCTCTCAATCTGATATCGGTTGTGCAAGATTTCACGCGAGATTGCGCGATAGTCATTCGATTGGATAGGTCACATCGACAATGGAGATCGGCCAAGCTAGTTGGCAAGTGGGTGATGTCACAGCCATTGGATCAGACGGGACAGATTGACGGTGGAGATTGTCTGGGTTAGTTGGTAAGCGAATGACGCGATATCCGCTGGATCTAGAGAAGTGAGATCAATGGTGCAGATTGAAGTGCTTGATAAAAGGGAAAGTCAAAGAAGGATCGAGCGAAATTGACCGATGATGGAGATTTCGCTAAGTAAACAGTCACATGCGGTTGCCGATTAATACAACTGCCAGCCTTATCCCTAACTGTCGGGGATTAACCGCTCCATATGCATGCCAGAAAGTTATTGTAATAGCTACCTCGACAGTTAGCTTGGTGGAGCGGCTAAACTTACATGTATATGCTATATTTAGCTGGAGTTAGGTGCAGTTCACCAAATTTGGTGGAGTATCCCTAGGGGATATTGCTTAATTGCACTACATCAACAGTTTTCATCTAGAGCCAGAGAAAGAGAGAGAGAGTGAAACAAGAGGCTAGCTAGGCTAATTAGAGCCTTCTGAAGCCAATGGAATAGTCCAGAGAAGCTGAAGAAGTCATCTTCGTGGATATTTCCATCCAGGGAGATTTTTTAGAGCTCAGGGCCACCAGGAGTTGGAGGCAGTTGTAGGAGCTACCAGTACTCGTTCTCAGCAAACCAAGTCATTCCTGACTATAATGAGCCTTCTGAATCCATTGCAGGGATTTGCAAAAGCATTTGAAGACTTCTAAAGGCCAAGATGCTACAGTGAAGTTTCAGGCAGCCTAGTACCAACCGTAGAGGAAGGCCTAGTTTGGGGATGCAATGCGCATTTTGAGTAAATGATCAGCCTATTTTCGGTGTCTGATATGTGCTGGAGACAGTGCATGAAGTTTCAGAGATAGTTAAAGAATTTTGAAGGAGTTAGTGCCATCAAGAAGCTCATGGTAGCTCAATGCACTGATTGAAGGAATCAAGTCTAAGGGAACTTAGATCTGTTTCCAGAGTGATGACAGCCATGACAAGGATATAGATGGTATTTTAAGCCCATTGCTTCAGTTCAGTAACCTTTGGAGTTAAGTGTGGAACTTGTAAAACAAACTTTGCCATAATCCCAAAGAGCCAAGTCAAGATAACAAAAGCTCAAGGAGATGTAGCCCATGATATTCAGGTGAACTCCTAGATTAAATTTTTTGTTATGTGTTGATGTTTATTTGCTGCATTATATGGCTATTATATGTGTTTAATATCAGCAGAAACAAATGGAATTAAAGCACTTAAACAATTAAAAGAAAACATACACTTGTTTCAAGTATCTAATTCCACAAATGTCATTTATAAGCTAGATCATTTATTTGTTAACTGAGTGGGAGGTTCTTGTAAGCATAACAAGTTATCAAACCCCCATTTCAGATCAATATTTCTCAACACTGTCGTCTGCAACGTATTTGATTTTGTAGATCCATCTCGAACCTATCACTGATCTGTCTTGAGGCCTTGGCACTACCTCCCAGACATCGTTCACCATTATGGAGTTGTACTCCTCTACCATCGCATCTAGCCAAACCTGATGTTGAGCTACCTCCTGGAAAATGGCAAGCTCCCCATCCTGAGCTACTAATGCCTAATATCTATCTAGTTGTTTTTGCTCCCTCTTACTGTTTCCTGGCGCACAGATGAAGTCCACTGCATCTCGCAGAATTTGATGAAGTTCCCTACTAGTTCTTCCTCTGCTAGCAGGTGCTTCTATTAGCTCCTCATCTTGTGAATCTTCCTGATCCGAGGAAGAATTATTTACTTCTGTTGGTTGAAGAGGTTTAACCAACGGCGCCTCTTTTGACTGCTCCTTGAAAGGCATCTCATGAGATTTTCTGAAAGCCCTGTCCTCCATGAACTTCACATCTCATCGAACCACTACCTTCCTACTCCCTAAAAGATAGATTCTGTACGCCTTAGCGTTCTCACTATATCCCGCTAGATATCCTTTTTCCGCAGTTTGATCTAGCTTTTCCCTCTTTTCCTCGGGTATGCGGAAATATGTTAAGCTCCCAAATATCCTGAAATCACTGATTTCAGGTGTCTTCCCTATGAAAACTTTCTCTGGAGTAATCTTGCCCAGCGGTCGATGAGAAGTCCTGTTCTGAACATAGACTATTGTGTTGCATGCTTCTCCCCAAAGGAATTTTGGCATATGTTGATCATACATCATGGCCCTACCTGCTTCTACAATAGTCTTGTTCTTCCTTTATGCTACTCCATTCTGCTCCGGATTGTAAGGAGTTATCAACTCTCTTCTGATGCCCTCCTTAGCGCAAAAATCAGTGAAGTCCTTATCGATATACTCTCCACCATTATCTGAGCACAAAATTTTTATTTTCTTCCCAATGAGATGCTCCACCAGAGCCTTGAACTCTTTGAATCAACAAAAAACCTTGTTCTTGGTTTTAAGAAAATAAATCCAACTTTTCTTGGA
Source organism: Pinus taeda (assembly GCA_000404065.3). Classification (NCBI taxonomy): domain Eukaryota; kingdom Viridiplantae; phylum Streptophyta; class Pinopsida; order Pinales; family Pinaceae; genus Pinus; species Pinus taeda. The sequence goes on from APFE030399155.1 coordinate 157,795, forward strand.
GTGATCATTAATGAAGGTAAGGAAGTACTCGACACCACTCAAAGATTTAGTGGACATAGGTTCGTAGGTATCTGAGTGTATCAATCCTAGTACACTCTTGGCCTTGTGTTTACTTCTAGGAAATGTTGCCTTGGCATACTTTCCTAGAGCACATCCTCTACATACATCATCTTGTTCCGTATTGAGATCCGGAACTCCTATTACAGTGCTCTTGAGAATTCTGAGAGCCCCATGGTGCAAATGTCCCATTCTTCTCTGCCATAGTTCATTCAAGTCCTTGTCTCCATGACTGCCTATTAGTGCCATTGGTGATTCTAGTTGTAATCTGTATAACCTGTTACTTTTGATCTCGATCTGCACTTTTCTTTTTCCAGCTCGGGTGTTTGACGTATACTTTCTCCTTGATGAAGAAGATGTCATAACCCTTGCCTTGAAGTTGAGACATGAAAAGAAAGTTCATTCTCAATCCTAGTACATGCACCACATTGGTAGCACAGAATCTTTCTCTCGATTATGTTTGAAAAACTATGGTACCCCTCCCTACTAGAGTACACTTTGCCTTGTTCCCCATGGTGATTTGAAAGTTCCTCTTCTCTTCTCGATAATCTGAGAAACATTCCTTGATTCCCGTCATATGCCAAGATGCTCCATTGTCTATATACCATACTTCTAATGATGCAGAACTAGTCATACAAGCCACTTCTTCTTCCAGCCTAGAAGCAACCATAAAGAAATCAAAATCACTTTCTCTTGTGTAGATTTCTGAAAATCTGTGTGAGTCTCCTGACGTGGATGCCTCCGCATCATGGTCTCGAGCCATAATTGATTTTCCCTTCCTATCTCTGATTATTTCCTCTGATACCATGTGAAAATTCTATCACTACAACCTCTGATTTACTTCGCCTTCTTATTTCAAATAAGTTATTTATGAAATTCCTTCAATAAACATTAAAATAAATTCTGCTGCAGATATCACACCATAATTCAGAAACAAACACATGCACAAGAATCAACACATTGACACAGTTATTTTGGACAACAGTCCCCGGAAAAACCCAATGCAGAAAACTGGTGAGCAAGCGAGGATTTTATTATTTAGCGATTCTTTCGTACAACAGGGTGCCATACTGGCTTACCCAACAGAGAGAAAAATTCTCCAGCACTTCTCCCAGTCCCAGCATCAGCCTGACTGACCTTTGCCTAGCTCACCGACACTCTGCGTCAACCCCTGCTTGTTTGCGTCAGCCCTGGGCCTCTCTGTGTGACCCACGCAGGCCCTCTAGTGACTGCGAAGTCTACTACTGCCTCTGCGTCTGCCTCTTTTGTCTCTGCACTGGTCTTCTCTTGCTAATCCCGACTCTCTGTTTCGTACTTGCTTCCTCCTACTACTCGCCAGACCACTAGTTCAAATTTCTCGACTAACCCTGCTCTAGAAATCGAACTGACTGGTCTCCCTCAGTGTGTCCTCCAACTGACCCTCAAGCCTCCTCTTATACTTTTCTTGTTGGTCCTTCAACGATCGAGATTAAATCTCTAATCAACGACTAAGATTAGATTTGGCTTGATCCATGACCTTTGAAACCTTTTGACCCAGTTTTATATTAATACCCATTAACATTTTATTTTTCCCAAGTTTAGACTTAGGAACTCCATTAAAAATATTAATTATTTTAATATCTCCCAAACCGGTTAGAATTTGCCCAAACCATTTCTAGGTCTTGGAGATCTCATGTGCTTTAGCCTTTCCACTATTTTTTCATGGCTGGAGCACATTCTATGCTACCCCATTTCAACATCAAGTTGTTGAAGAAGAAGCCCTTATGCAGAAACTAGGATTTGTGCATTAACCAAAGTTGCAGTCATAAATTGTAGGTCTGATGTTGAGGTCAAAGAAGAGAGTTGCAACAAAAGTGAGGCAAATTTGACTTGATGAGAAGGAAGCTCTTCAGAGGAGAAATTTGACTTGGTCTTTAAGGGGTCTTCGTCAACGGTTATATGTTGATTTGGGGTAGCATCAACTGTGCTCTAGCCTCAAAAATTAGTGGAGAGGCTAAGGCGCATGAGATCTCCAATACCCATAAAGGGTTTGGGCAGATTCTAAACAATTTGGGAGATATTAAAATAATTAATATTTTTAATAGAGTCCCTAAGTCTAAACTTAGGGAAAATAAAATATTAATGTGAATTAATATAAAACTGTGTTAGAATGGTCCAAAAGTCATGGATCAAGCCAGAATTAATCTTAGCCGTTGATTAGGGACTTAATTTCGACTGTTGATTTGTCAACAAGAAAAGTATAAGAGGAGGCTTGAGGGTCACTTGGAGAATACACCGAGTTGATCAAGATTTCGACTTTCTCGAACTAGATTTGTTGAAGAAGTCGAGAGAGTGATCAGAGTTGTAGCTAAGGAGCAATGAATACAAAAACAGAGACGAAGAGATAGCACCAGGAGGATCAACACGATAGCCAAGAGTGAGGGACGCATGACCAGCCAGGGGTTCACGCAGAGCCATCCAAGGCTCACGCAGAGCTAGCCAGGAGCTGCACAGTGCCTCAGAGGGCCAACGTGAGTGACGTAGAGGGACAGAGGGCTAATGCAGTGCCTCCAGAGGCTGATGTTGGGCAAACGCTGAACCAGAAAGGGTTGACATTGTCCCTAGAGGCTCATGTTGGAGTTTCGTGGGGTAGATTGGAGTTGTGAAGCTACTGAACTGTTCATCCGGGGTTTCAACTGGAATATCTTCTTCCGAATAGAGAGGTACTACTGCCGAGATTATTCTTTGTTGGGTGAGCTGGTTTTGGCACCCAGATTGTATTCAGAAACTGCATAATAATAAAACCCTCATATAGTTGCATCGATTTTCCCGCATTGGGTTTTTCTGGGGACATTAGTCCAAAAACAATGGTGTCACTTGTGTGCTTGTTTTGTTTCCTTCAGTTGATGATCTTTAATGTGTTAAGCATCTATTTGTATTTATCTCCAGTATTTACATGGAAAATAACTTGTTAATTAACCGAGCAAGTAGGTAGGAATAAATCAGTAAAGTACATGAAGGGGTTTCTAACAGTTCGACTTAGAAATTCCAACATGGTATCAAAACATGGTTGTATTTCACAGGAGAACTAAGGACATCAATCGAGTATAGCGATAGAAGCAGAAAACAGTGGTCCCGAGTGACAGAAGTTGTTCCTAGCAGAGTAGCGGTAAGGAAGGGGTGACGCATACCTGCATCATCAAGATTGAGCCAGTAAGAGGCAACGCAGACACTGAGGGCAGAAATGGCTCACGCAGAGACCGGGAGGGTTGACACAGTTAGCTAGGGGCGCATTTCAGCCAGTGCATGATTGCGCAGAGCCTAGGAGCTCTAACCTTCAGTTTGCTAGGGTTTAGGAGGTTGTGGGTAAGTTGCAGAGTGGAGTTGATGGGATACTATAGTCAGAACAGTACCTAACAGGGCAAGGCCAAGGAGGAGGGAGTTGCTACCGAGGATTTCTAGCCAAGAAATTTGGATCTGTGGTGTACCTGTACTAGTGATCGGAGTGGGGCATCTCGGCATTGGCAGAAGGGTTCCCAAGAGGGAAATCGAGGCTAAGAGGGAGTCACACCAAGAAATTCCAAGAGGGAAGTAGAGGAGCAGCGAGATGGCAGTGACAGACTGGACAAAGCCTCAAACTTTGTAGTCTTGAAGGCCAGAATCTTATTTGTTTTGGACAGGAATCGTGTCAAGCACTTCCCCTTGAGGACGATAGCAATCCCAATTGACCCAGCTGATAACGACAAGTACGAGGAGGTAATGGCGAGGGCCAAGAGCATCATTCTTGACATTGCCGAAAAGGACACGACAAATGAGATGTGGGAGGCCCTAAAGAAATTGTACTAGCATACTTCTGTGCAGAGAAGGATGTTACTAGAAAAGCAACTACGGTCTAACCAGATGCAAAAGGGAGAACAAATCGACCCCTTCCTCGGTCAATTGAAGGAGATCTGAGATCAGCTTACTTCCATAGGAGCCACGCTAGATCAAGAATTGATGGTGAGAACAGCCTTGAACGCAATCGCAGAAGACTGGGAGGTGTTTGTCCAGAGCATACTAGGCAGGCCAACCCTTCCAAACTGGGAGGAATTGTGGGCGACTCTTCGCCAAGAAAAGATCAAAACGCTGAGCAAGGCGGGAATCGACGGTAAGGGGATCAGAATCAAGGAGGAGGAGGTGGATGCTGCCCTAGCATCTGAGGGAAATTAGGAGAAACGAAAGAAGGACCTCTCCAAGGTCAAATGCTACCACTGTGGAGATTTGGGACATTATGCGACTCAACGTCCAAGGAAGAAGAGCAAGGGAGAGGCCTCCGAGACCAAGGTTGCGCCAGTAAGGGCGGAAAAGGAAGTGGAGACAGATGATGATTGTGCCATGAGTGCTCACACGCCACTTGAGCGAAAGTGGGGAGACATCGAGTTGTAGTTAGACGAACTAAAAGCGATGAGGGGCAAGATCCTTGAGGTACCCATGTTCTTGGATTAGACCTTGCTATGGGAGCCCCGAAGAGGAGTAGCAATACTAGCAGATTCCCAGGAGCGTGAGGCAACAGTGCGAGAAGCACGGGAGTGTTGCACCAGCGCAAGACGGCACAAAGACGTGTGCAACGGTGCGAGATGCACGAAATAGTTGCAGCAGCGCAAAGGTCAGCGACAGAGGGAGATTCAACATCATGGGTGTCTCTAGCTTGATGGAGATGTCAGAGTTGGGAGATCAGTTACTTACTTCTCAGTAACTGGGTTGTAGTGCAGCAGTTAGCAGTGACAGTGCTATGGGCAGCACGATGCAACAGGATGAGAGGGGGTTGCAGTACGAATGCAATAGTGGCAGTGGCAGGGCCATGAGTAGCAGCACAAGATGTAGCAGTGCAGATCATGGGCAGCAGGCCTAGCATCAGCACACGGACCGATGCCGGATGATCAGGGTGATACTCAGTGAGGAGTGTTGCTAGACCACAGTCCTCGCTAAGAGGGAGTGTTGATTTGGGGTAGCATCGGATCTGCTCTAGCCTCAAAAATTGGTGAAGAGGCTAAGGCACATGAGATCTCCAATACCCAAAAAGGGTTTGAGCAGATTCTAAACAGTTTGGGAGATATTAAAATAATTAATATTTTCAATGGAGTCTCTAATTCTAAACTTGGGGAAAATAAAATATTATTGTGAATTAATATAAAACTATGTTAGAATGGTCCAAAAGTCATGGATCAAGCCAGATTTGATCTTAGTTGTTGATTACGGACTTAATCTCAGTCGTTGATTTGTCAATGAGAAAAGTATAAGAGGAGGCTTGAGGGTCGCTTGGAGAATACACCGAGTTGATCAAGATTTCGACTTTCTGGGGCTGCCTTTGTTGAGGAAGTTGAGAGAGTGATTAGAGTTGCAATTGAGGGGCAATGAATACAGAAGTAGAGAGGAAGAGATAGCACCAGAAGGATCAACGCAATAGCTGAGAGTGAGGGACAAATGACCAGCCAGGGGTTCACGCAAAGCGAGCCAGGGCTCATGCAGAGGCATCCAGGAGTTGTGCAGTGCCTCAGAGGGCTAGCATGAGTGTCGCAGACGGCTAGAGGGTTGACGCAATGCCTCTAGAGGCTGACGCAGGCCAAGACAGAGTGACGTTGGGCCAACGCTGGGCCAGAAAGGGTTAACGCTATCCCTAGAAGTTGACATTGGGGTTTCGTGGGGTAGATTGGAGCAGTGAAGCTGCCGGAGTGTTTATCTGGGGCTTCAGCAGGAATATTTGCTTCCGAATAGAGAGGTATTACTGCCGAGATTATTCTCTATTGGGTGAGCCAGTTTTGGCACCCAGATTCTTTTTAGAAACTGCATAATAATAAAACCCTCATATACTTGCATTGGTTTTCCCACATTGGGTTTTTCCGAGGAGATTGGTCCAAAACAATGATGTCACTTGTGTGCATGTTTTGTTTCCTTCATTTGAGGATCTATAATGTGTTGAGCATGTACTTGTATTTATCTCCAGTATTTACATGGTAAATAACTTGTTAATTAACAGAACAAGTAGGTAGCAATAAATTAGTAAAGTACATGAAGTGTTTCTAACAGTTAGACTTAGAAATTCCAACATTATAGGTCTTGGAATTCGTCATTTGAAGTTCCATAAGAAGAGAAGAGTTCCTGTGGGTTTTATTCTCAAGAGGAGAGGTTTTGGCCCTGGTTGATAGCCTATATCTTGTCTCCCCTTGTCGCCTTTTTTTTTAATGCTTGGTAGTTGTTTGATGATAAGAACACTAATTATAATCAAGTGAAAGAAGAAGCATATCACAAGCAATTATCAAAGTAAGAGAAATTACCTAATCTAGCTACCCTAGATTTCTCAACATGGTATCAAGACAGAACAAGGAAAGGCAACTTGAAGAAGGAATATCAAAAAGAAGTATAAAGCAAGTCAAGACATCAAAGAGGACATCAAACCATCAAGAAGGACTATTCATCAAATCATCTTGACGAAAGGATCATACCATCCAAAAGCATCAACAAGAAGGAAGACCTTTAAAAATCTACTTTCAAGAACCCTTCCTCCACTCAAAGAAAGAAGGACTACACATTTGAAGCATCTTGAAGTCTCTACATCCAAGGGAAGTAAGAAGAAGCATTGCCATCATCCTCGTCAAGGAAATCAAAGTCATTTTCCTCTTATTAAATAAAGGATCACATTTCAAAACCATAGTTGAAGGAACACCTCTTCATCAAGAAGGCATCTTCTATTATCAACATCATCAAGAAAGGCATCAAGTTGAAGATTTTATCATCTAGGAATATCATCACTTGACAAGTAAGTATCTTTATATCTATGTTTGAATCTATCAAAACGATTCCATTTTTCAAGGAGAGCAACAAACTGGTTGGTTCATCTAATTTCCTTGGATGAAAGAAGAGGATAGATTTGATCCTCATAGAAAATGAAGTCATTGGACATGTTAAGGTTTCAACCATCAAACCACTTAAAGAAGAAGATCAAGTTGTATCAAAATATATGAAAGGGGAAATAAAAGCTCAAAGAATCCTTATAGAATCAATCAAGGATTCTCTCATCCCTTATGTAGCAAATTTGGAGAATTCAAAAGAAATCTATGATAAGTTGGTAGAATTATTCTCCGTAAGTACTACAGGAGAAGTTATATCTTTGAGAACCGAGATATATAAGATGAAAGTATCAAAGGAAGAAGGGATAGCCACATATCTTATGAGGGTGTCACAAATAAAAGACCAACTACAAGAGTTGGGGGAAATAAGGTCTGACAAAGAGGTGACCACCGTTGTGCTCAATGCAGTACCTGCTGAATGGGGCATCTTTGTATCGAGTATTAATGGAAAGAATGAAGCTACACCATTCAATGAACTTTGGTCATTATGCAAATTTGAAGAAACTAGATTAAAGGCAAAGAACGATGTTGGATCAAATGAACAAGTTCAAGCATTTGCTGCCATGGCTAGGAGAAAAGGAAAGTTTGGGAAATTTGGTCCTCGAAAAAAGAAGAAGATCAATATGTCAAAGATCCAATGCTATGGCTGTCGGGAATATGGGCATTTCAAGAGAGAATGTCCTAAACTCAAAAAGAACAAGAAGAAAAGAAAAGAAAGGAATGAAACCCATATCACCGAAGAAGTAGAAGAACCTGATGAGAAGAAATCCAAGAAGGAAGGGATAGATCTTCACTATTAACGTCTCTCATGCACATAGCAAGGAGAAGTAGGAGATGAAAATACCTCCAGTATCGTTAAAAGATTACTATCAAGATGAGAAGCATTGTAAGTATGACAGGATGCATCTTATGAGAAAATGGCATCATATTAAAAACATATGATTGAAGTAGAAAAGATCTCATGAGATCATTGTAGAAGCTTCAAAAAATAGTTGAAGTAGAAGTCTACATGGTTGTAATAATGATACACGGAAAGTAGCTCATGGTAACTTCGTTCAAAGCATGAAACAACCAATTAATAGTATGTATGGTTGGAAGGAAGTCATCTAGCATGATAGAAAAATATCATCATACATCATCATTATTAGAAAGGAGCATTTGCAAGATGAGGATAATCAATATTCTCCATTGGAATCTTCATTAGAAGGTTCACCTCTACTTTAGAAGCAAGTGTCTTGCTGATGGTCTACATCCCACCTAGTGTGGGATCCTTTGTTTAGAAGGATGATGGTATGATGACATAGGAGTACAGCATGTCAAGATGGTTGGAGTACTTTCAAGCAAGGAAAGGAAGCTGCCAAAGGAAGTCTAGATGACCAAAAGGAGAAAAGAGGTATGTATGTATTTGATAGATTAAGTCGTGTCATCATATAGTTGCAATAGCATGGATGAACGCTCTATCTCATGAGCATGATTGAAAAAAAGGATTTCTTCATTTCGAAAGAAGCTTGAAGGCATATACCTTGAACTAGTTCACATATTGATAAGATGAAGTCAACATAATATGTCCTCATATGGAATATGATGTGGTTGACAAGATGAAGGAACTAAGTATAGAAGCTCCTAGGGAGAAATATATGAAGAAAGGAAGTAGAATTCGTGAAAGATGCAACTATAGTCACGTAAGGTAAGTGATTAACATCCGATATATAGAAGAATTAGCTATGACATCTCCATGGAAAAGGTATGAAGACTCTGATGAACTCTGTAAAGGAAGGAGACCCTTGACATTGAAAATCTTGGAGATGTGTTTATGAATGTGCATGATGTTGATGTTGCAAGAAGCATATGTCATGATGAAAGGCATTATAAAAGGTGACTTTGATTTTACGTTCATTTTCTATTTTTGAACATCTGGTTGGGTTGAAATAGGGCTACCAAAAAAGAGTTGTAGATGTCACCTACAAGTAGTACTCATGGGAATGGATGGAAAATCCTGAAAGAAACATGACCTGAATGAGGTAGCTATGTGAAGAAAACCCAGATGTGGACTAGAAGATCACTTTTCAATGTAAAGTAAGATGACATGACTATTGGTTCAACACTATGGTTCGTTGAAAGGAAAGTGATGGATGGCTGATGCCCTACAAAGAAAATTAAAAAGATGAAGGCTCCGTAATGAAGAAGATGAAGTTCATGACATCGAAAGGAGGAGCCCTACAAGCAGTTGATAATACCATCATCTCCACCAAAAAGCACAGGATTGTTATTGGTAACAAGTCCCTAGTTAAGAAGAAGCTTCGTCAAGCCCCTGGGTAAGAGGGAGCTTGGATATATTCCTTTTATAGGAATGAGTATATATTCCCTAGTTAAGAGGGTGAGATAGACACATCATTATTGTCTTCATGTTGTGAATAAAGAATGGAGGATTGGCTAAGCATCTGAGATTGATTTCGATACTCTTTGAGGATGTGGTAGGGCATCCCATATGTAAGGATAGTTGAAGGGGAAATTCCTTGAGAATGTGCTATTCCAAGATAGGAATTGTCCTAAAAGGGCATACCCTGTGAACACCCGAGTGGGGTATGTGCCTTGAGAGACAATGATGATGGTGTCTACAAATCATTGATCTCGCCAGCATTGTGCTATGATCTTGTGGAGAGATAGAGTTGTTATTCAAGGCCTTGCTATGTGACAATTCTGGTTGCTATGATGAGATGCTTTGGTATAAGATGATAAGATAGCTTATGAGATGGCTTACCAATCCATATTCTCTTATGGGAATTCTTCAATTTTGAGAATATCCAAGTACCCTGTATGCATTATGAATACCTCCCTAATTAAGAGGGAGTGTTGAAATATGTAACTTGGTTCGATCTTCATAATGACATGTAATCATGATTTTATGTATTTGATGAAAAAGAGAAAAATAAATTTATTATTGTCATTCTTGAGGCATGGGTTTCATGCTCAAGGGAAATTTATTTATAGACCAAGCACCCATTGAGTGCTTCTACAACTTGTCACTAAGTCTACAAGTCAATTGAGTCATTGTAATGTATGAAAGACCCTTTGGTGAATGTCACATATTGTAAAGAAAATTTATTTGAGTGAAAATTAGAGTCAAACGACCCTCCAAGACCTTGTCATGGTGCTACAACAAGTTAGCCTACCAAGAGGGGCAAGTCGGCCTATTAGGGCACTCAAGAAAGCCTATAAAAAGGAGCATTCGACCTCATTCAAATTACATTCATTCAAGCAACAAGAAGTTTGATCAAAGCAAGGAGAAGTGACCTAAAGTCCGCGAAGGAAGAGAAGAATTCGAGAAGGGAGAATCCAAAATTTTGAAGACTTGTTTCAGGGCTGAAATTCCTCACACATGCGAAGAAGTTTGGGTACTATATGTTACAATAGAGACCAAAATATTGCAGTCACTAAAGGAGGCCGAAAACAAGTGAAAGAGAAGTTATCTTGCGTGTCAAGTTGCTAAAGAAGAAGCCACTATCCAAATGAAGAAGAGATAAGGGTAAAAACATTGTCTTCTCCCTCATGTGTAGAAACTAGGGTTTTTGCAGTAGCCGAAATTGCAGTCATAAATTGTAGTTTCATGTTGAAGTCGAAGAAGAGAGTTGCAGCAAAAGTGAGGTAATTTTGACTTGGGATGACTTGATGAGAAGGAAGCTCTTCAAAGGAGAAATTTGCTTGGTCTTGGAGGGGTCTTGGTCAAGGGTCATAGGTCATGGAATTCGTCATTTGAAGTTCTATAAGAAAAGAATAGTTCTTGTGGGTTTTCGTCTCAAGAGGAGAGGTTTTGGCCCTAACTGAGAGCCTATATCTTGTGTCCTCTTGTCTCATTGTTCTTTAACATTTGGTAGTTGTTTGATGATAATAAAACTAATTATAATCAAGTGAAAGATTAAGCTAATCAAGTTAAGTTAAAACACATCACAAGTAATTATCAAAGTAAGAGAAATCACCTAATCTAGCTTCCCTAGATTTCTCAGCACTTTAAACCTATTCGCTTTAGTCTTTAGGGCTACTCGTGCAATATACAACTTTTCAAAATCTTTTTCGGGCATAGCCTACAATTTTTTGTTACTAACAGTTGAATCCAACAACCTTCTAGCTACAACCTCACCAATGTGCGTGTTCCAATTTAACATGTCTGAGTTAGACAACTTGCCCATATTGATGGCCAAAGAGGAAGTTCTGGAGCCCAACAATTTCTTATTTTCAACGATTTCTAGTTGCACCATGGTGAGGTTGAAAGTATTTGTTTCAAAGTTAGCTAAAGAAATAAACCTTGGCCCTACAATAAGAACCATTTCATCCAGTACAAACCTTTCCACCATTTGTGCTTGTTGAAGTAATAATATTAACTCCTTGGTCAAGGGTAGACCAAGTGGTTGAAGTGGGCTGCTAACTCCCTCACCTCAAATCCTTGAAAATGCCACCTTTGGCCTGTCATCATAAGGCTAGAGGGATAGGCATCTCGTTGGAGTGTTGGATCTCGGCTCCAGTTCTGGTGGTCTCTAGACCAGTGTTGCAGGGAACGTCCGCCCCCCCAAGGATCTAACCCCTGAAACATGGTCCGTACATATGCGTGGGGGAAACACCTCATGAAACGCACTTTGGAAAAATCAAATGCGTTTCAGACTGATAAAGGCACTTTCTGGAAATTCCGGAAGCGTCCTTCCAAAGCATGTTTCAGTTTTCCCAAAGCGCATTTCGTACGGCGCTTCAGTAGTACAAAATTCGGTGCTTCCGATGCTGAATCGTATGGATCGTGTATGATTCCGTACGCACTTCCAAAATTTCCGTCGCACTGCCTAAAAAAGTCTGTTTTTTTATTTTATTTTTATTTTTTTGTGAGTTTGCTTCTTGGGGGTGGGTCCACCTTGGGTTAGGGTGAGGAATGAAGCGAATAAAGCCCCCATTCATCTCTCATTTACTCACTTTGAGTTTATGAGAGTTGGAGAAAAGAAGAGAGCAGCGGAGAAAAGAAGAGAAGAGAGGAGAGGAGAAGAGAGGAGAAGAGAGAAGAGCTTGGAGAAGTGAAGGAGGAGAAGCTAGGAGAAGGAGGAGGAGTTTGGAGTAGGAGCTTGGACGACTTCATCTACAAGAGCTAAAGAGGTAAGTGCAAACCCTAAACTCCCTTATTTTTTTTGTATTTTTCTCCTCCCTCTCCTACTCTTTCCCATTGTTTCTACTTGCTCCTTTACTTGCAAGTTGTCCACCACCTATATCCATATTCCAAGATGGTGTTCTTTTGGCTTCTATGTATCATATTCATTCCACTTTTGGTTTTAATGATGTCAAGGGGGAGTAGGAATAGAAGGGAAGAAGCACAAGAGGACAGTGGTCTCAATATGAGTGACCCAATGTATGATGAAGAGGAAGGGTTTGAAGAGGAAGGGGATGAAGTTGAACCTGAAGGGGAAACTCAAACACTAGAGGGGAACGTTGCATTAACACCCTTGTGGAACTATGTGACCAAACTTGAAGGGGGAAAGGGTGGTGGAAGCTACAAATTTTTGTGCCCTCATGGTTGTCATGGAGGAAAACCATTTAGTGGTTCATATCAATGTTGCACAAAGCGCCCCCCCTCGGTTCCAAGCCCGGAAGCGCGTCCCGTGCGGAAGCGTCTAGGAAGCTTCGGCGAAAGTGCGCTTCCAAAATTCAAAAGCGCACTTCCGCCTAATTTTGTTGCTTCCTGGAATTTTCTGAAGCGTGGCTCGGAAGCGCGCTTCGTACGACGATTCGGTAGTACGAAGTGTGGCGCCTCGGAGGGCGAAGCATACACTTCCCATACACTTCTGTATGATTCCGGAAAAGCGTTTAGAAAATCGTTTTTTTTTTTCAAATTTTTTTTTTTTAAATTTTAGGTGAGTTTGCTTGTTGGGGGTGGGTCCACCTTGGGTTAGGGTGAGGAATGAAAGCAAAAAAATATATAAAAAAAATATAAATATAGCGATGCTCCCTCATGGTAATGTTAAAATTCTTAAAATAAAAGTGACATTCTCCTTTTATTTTTCATTTTCATCCTTTTACTTAAATTTTAAACATTACCATGAAATGACTCAGGATGTTTGAGAGTGGTTCCAGCCTCATTGGGCTTCATATGGAGAAAATAGAATTTCATATCCTATTCAAAATTCAGCAGACTTAACAGTTTTCAGGAATTCATGATCAATGGGATTGTGGCATTTCATTAGATTATATCAAGTATGAAGGTATGTGATTAGCATTTAATCAAGAGCACGAAGCCCTATATGTACCCTAGTGTTGGTGGTGTTAATTGTTGAACTCCTTTGTCACGCGACATGCCCTTAGCAAAAAATTACCTTTCAATCAAGTCAAAATCATCGATCAGGCATGTTAAGCTTTTTCTACCATATTTTAAGACTTGAATTAAGTAGTTTGATCAAAATTGGGCAATGTTGACTAATATCCCTAGACAATCGAGGTAGAGGCAAAGGCTAGACAAGAGGAGAAGAATCTAGATTCTAGATGGTTGATGCATCTAAATGGTTGATGCCCAAATAATTAATCATTAATGTACAATGGATGTTATATCTATCTTGATTTATGCAAAAATATGCATGTTTTCATGTCTTCTACAACTAATTTGGTATTTGGGATGTTTGTTTTGAGTATAAATGCAAAAAAAAATATATATATATATACATGTATATATATATAGCAGACACTTCGCTTCCTAGATTTTTGGAAAATGACGCTTTGGCATCCCCGCTTCCAAAAAACGTCCCCGCTTCGTGCAACATTGGTTCATATACCTGCGTGAGGAGGCATCTTTGTGGGGTGCTGGAAAGTGATGATAAAAAGGGTCCTGTGGGGATACAAATTTGCCCAAACATTTCATCTGAACAAAGAAAAAAATACATCCAAATAGAGGAGGTTGCACAACAAAAAAGCAAGAAACAAAAAACTCATTTTGAATCAAGTGCAACCTCTAGATTTGGTAGCTCATCTCCTCATGGTACTCCTGGAAGCTCAGGAGGTAAAAGAACAATAGGGGATTTCCTTAATGTTGCTGGAAGGGATGATGTGGATGGAAATATAGTCTGATTTCTATGTGCTTGCGGTGTACCATTCAATGTGCTTCGCTCTCCCTATTGGCATGAAATGGTAAAGGCCATCAATGAAGCCCCAAAAGGATACAAGTCCCCCAACTATGAGAAAGCTAGAACAGTGTTATTAGAAAGAGAAAAAGCTAAGGTTCAAAGAGCTTTGACGCGTTTTACAAATGAGTGGGTAGATTCCGGGGTATCCACTGTATCAGATGGGTGGACAAATATTAGAAACCAACATTTGATAAATGTTCTTGGTGTTTCTGCTAGTGATGCGGTATTTATTACATGTCATTACTCCTCCATCAATGCATATGCACAAAACATTACAGATCTCCTATTGCAATCAACCAAAGATATTGGTCTGAATAATGTGGTTCAAGTGATCACAAATAATGCAGCAAATTGTAAGGCAGCAAGAAAAATTATTGAGTGTACTCATCCACACATCTTTTGGTCTGGGTGCCTGGTTCACACATTAAACCTTTTGATGCATGATATTGTGAAGCATAAAGAATGTGGGTGGATTAATGAGCTTTACAGGAGAGGGAAGCAACTCATTAAATTCATCACAGGGCATACAAGGGTAAACTACTTCTATGGCACTTACTCCAAGTTGCAATTGCTTAAACTTGCAAAGACAAGATATGCTAGTTATTACCTCACCTTTAGGCGGCTAGTAAAGGTGAGACAAGCTTTAACTAATATGGTGTGTGATGAAACATGGGATGAAATTAATACTGATAGAGATGGTGCTAATGCAGCCAAGGACACTATTCTTGACATGTACTTTTGGTCACAGGTTAAATATGTTTTGCAATTTACCAAACCAATTTACTACATGATCAAGTTTGGAGATTCAAATCGACCAATAATTGGGGAGGTGTATGAGCAAATGGATAGCATGTTGGGGCAAATTAAAGACATTGTTAAGCCTAGAGATATCACCTTGTACAATTATATTCATGCAGAGGTGGAAAACCAATAGGAAATGCTAAATGTTCCATTGCATGCATTAGCATATGTTTTGACACCTAAATACTATCATCCATCATGGCTTTCAACACCAGCACCTGGGTGGGGTAACCAGAAGAAAACCACACCAAGATCAAGAGGTTCACAAAAAATATATGATTGCATTAAGTAAATTAATCCCTGATGAGAAGGAGGTTGCCATGGTACAGAGACAATTGAGCAACTATACACTTAACACTGGTCCATTTGGGAGCATGCATGCAATTAGAGATCGAGAGACTTTTTCTTCTCTTGAGTGGTGGAACATGCATGAAGGGGCTACTCCACTTCTACAGACTTTGGCATTGCAGGTGCTATCACAAGTGGTAAACACTTCTTCTACAGAGAGGTGTTGGAGCTCTTATTCTTTCATCCACAGTATTAACAAGAACAAGTTGAGTTTAGACCAGGTAGAGAGCTTGGTTTATGTTCATTACAACTTGTGATTGTTGTCCCATTACTGTGATGATGCAAAGACTAATAAAGACCTTAAGATTTGGGACAAGAATCTAGAGGAGCCCAATTTGGAGGATGGAGTGTTGCGATTAGAGCAATTAGAGGATGCTCTTATCTAGGTATGTCCATGGTGGTATGAATTTTCCTTATAAAGCATTTCTCTAATTCATGTTTTTTATTTCTTTGTTAACTAGTGCTTTTTTTTGCATGAATTTTTTGAGCGATTCCAGGATGATGATGATCGTGTTGAGATGCCACCCCCATCTAGTCCCTTGGTTCCTAGGTTCCATGGTTCAACACCAACAACAGGGGGTTCGTCTTCATCAGTTTCAGTGCCACTGCCACAACTTCCACAAGCAACATCTTTTTCATTGCCACTACGTGGGGGCCCGCCACCACGTTCTCTTTGTGGTGGAAGGAGGAGAGATTATTAGATATATTAACAATTTACTACTTTTGTCATAGATTAATCATTAGACTTGTAGGCTTGTGAATTTGAACCTTTTTTGTCTTGGCGGTGAACCAAGTGACATATTTTGTAAACATGATTATTTAAATTTTGGACAAGACAAATGTTGACAATTGCTCACTTGCTAGATAAATCATAATATGCTCTATGTTTTATAATATGCTTAAATGTTTTATGTTTTATAATATGCTTGAAAATTTGATGTATGTTTGTAATTGCTAGAATATAGATGGTTGACGTACATACCAGTAACAACAATGGAATCATGGATGCCATATCTATCTTGATTTATGCAAAAATATGCATGTTTTCCTGTCTTCTACAACTAATTTGGTATTTGGGATGTTTGTTTTGAGTATAAATGCAAAAATAAATAAATAAATAAATAAATAATATAATATATATATATATATATATAGCAGACGCTTCGCTTCCTAGATTTTTGGAAAATGATGCTTCCGCGTCCCTGCTTCCAAAAAACTTCCCCATTTCGTCCCCGCTTCGTGCAACATTGCTCCAGACGTCTCAGTCCTAGGCTAAACTATGAGTTTTTGATATATGTGGCTTGTGGGCTATTGCATATATCTGTGGAGGTTGTTAGTTCCTCACCAACATAAGTCATTTAAAAAAATAACATTAACTCGCCCAAGTTTTCTACAATTTTCTCTTTGATGAAACTATGTTTCACAACCAAAGCCTGTTCCCCTAAATCCTTTGGTTATGCTTCACCGAGAGTTTGTTGTATCTCCTTGGTCATTTGTTTTGTTGCCTACTCGAAAGCTTCAATATCAATATCTTGTCCTTCCTTAGCCTTAATAATGTGCTTTGCCTCTTCCAACTGTAATGAGTCTGATTTTCTCTTCATGACATTTATGGATGAGGTTGCTAAAGGTTGGGCAGGTTCAACATCAACGGTTGGAGTTGTTACTGGTATAATAGCTTGATTTGTCCCTTCACTCATGCTTGCTTTTGTTTCACCTTGCCCCATAGTTACCTGCACAATTATCTGTTCCTTGCTACTATGAGGCAAAGAAAACATGTTAGCCATTTTCTGAATTTCCTTTTTAGTTTCATGAATATAAACAGAGAGGTCGTCTTGCTTTCTCAAGCTAGAGATGATACCATGATGATCATATCTCCAACAGACATCATGCACCAAATCAAATGAGAGCATTTCTTTTTCAATAATGTCAACTACAGTTTTATGTTAAGCAATGAGAGAGAGAATTGTATATGGGAAACTAAAGAGTGCCTTTTTGTCTTTTGAAGCAAAATGAAACTCATTTATAGTAATTCTTTGCCTCAATACCTCATAAGCAAATATTTCTTGGAAATACTGCGAGGGGGGTGAATCAATATTTCTTAGCAATTAGTAACTTATTAATCTTTTCAGAGCATTAGTTAATCTTCAATAGTTATTTAAAACCATAAATAAATAGTACACAGTGAACACAACGATTTTTTGGTGGAAAATCCCCTTCAGGCCAAAAATCACCAAGCGTTTTTCTAATAAGTTATTTTAATCTTCAGCTCCCATTGAAAAGAAAGCCCCAACTCCCTAGAACTCTAACAAAGCATTCATTCTCTAGCTCCCACTGGAAGGACACCTCAACACCCTGGTTTTATCAGCAGCAAGCTGAAATGATGCTTCAACGCCCTAGCAAGCTCCAACTTGCCCTAGCACTACCCTACCACCTTGAAGTGTTTTCAGGCTCCAATTTGAAGGTGATTTCAACCACCTTCCTAGCATTACCTTATCGCCCTGAAAATGAAACATTTAATACAAACTTGTGGACTCTCGTATCAGGGATAGTAGTCCACTTACAATGATATACAATGATTTTTCTTGACCAAAACCCTAAGACCTAAACACTTGTTCCAACAAAGAACCTTATGACCAAATAACTCTTGATATTCCATGTACAACGATGCTTTTGCAAAATTTTCATAAGACTCTGAATTTACATACCACAACCAGTACAATGAAAATGTCTCTGAAGTGAGGATGTAACTCATGATGAAACCTTGGGTGTTGATGATTGTCAACAAGAACAATAGAACTCTCACTTCTATACCAGTGTTTTAAAAACTAGCCGTTTTGAACCAATAATTGGTCAAACACACTGGTTCATTAGTTGACCGGGTCAAACCAGCAGAAAAACCAAGTTTGACCCCACATTTTGCCCAAAAACCACAAAAATCGGTGCTAACCTGCCGATTTAGGAAGGAACCGATCGGTTTATGGTTAAACTGGCTGGTTCCATCATAAACTGGCTTATTAGCTGCCAAGGCCACGACGGACCCACACAATGCAATTTAGAAGCTTCTAGGGTGTTTTAGAGGGAAAATATGGGTTGTTTCCCTCCAAAAACACCCTCTCCAAGCTTTTAAAAGGATTTCACCCCCTTCATTTGCCTCACACATCTCATTTGAAGTTTTTGTGAGTTTGATTGGGAGCTTGGAGAGTGTTGAGTTTTTACTAGAGTAGTGGAACAACAAAGAGTTTGAGCTAAGTAGTAGTCATCATGCCTCCAAAAGCCAAGGATATGGCATGGGCTCATTCTGATATAATTGATGGAAAAATGATTTGCAAATATTGCCAAAAATCTATTGAAGGAGAGGGTATTAACAGGTTCAAGCCACACTTGGCTGGGATGGGAGGCCATGTAAAGCCATGTGGAGCACCAAATGAAGTAATAGGGCATATTAGGGCAGAATACCTTCAGAAATTTCAAACTCAAATCACTGAACCATTAGAGAAGTTTGTGGCTCAAGCAGTTGCAAAGTTTGGGAGTCGAGACTCAACCAACTGAGTCTTATCATGATGGCTCATGAGAAGTTTCAAGTGATAATGTTGATCACTATTATCATATATGTAGACTTGTAGTAGGCTAGTGGCCCCATAGTTTGTAAGGTTTGTTTTTGCACTCTGGAGGCCATTTAGAGCCCCATTGATTATATAATTTGCAATGTTTTAAAACTCCGACTCTCATTCCAACTCGGCCGATGGTCGACTTCGACTCCGACTCCGAATCGGTATCCACTCGGCCGACTCGATTTCAATGACTCGGTCGTTGTAAAAACATACATTAAATATTTATTTTTTATAAAAACACATAATTTGAAAGATTTTCATTCATGTTTCCAAACACACAGCATTAGAATATAGATAGAAGACAACATATGATCAAAGTAGGCTCACGAATATATCCATTATATCAAAATGGCACCTAGTGCACTGTCCAATACATACACGATGATAATACAGGTATCAAAACAAAAACACATAACCAAGGAGGCTAGAAATGGCCTCTACAACAAAATTCTGTGACCAGTACTACTGGCTACTGCTAGAGTTTCCAACATCATCTAGCTCAGTGTTATTTGGGAGCGGAAGCGAAAGTGGAAAGTGGAAGCAAAAATGGGAGCGGGAGCGACATTTTTAGAAGCTCCCAGTTTGGGAGTGAATCTCAGAGGAGTTCGACAACCAACGTCACTAACATCAAGGTACATAGAGGGATTGGTGCTCTTGATTAAATACGACTTCCATACCCTAATACATGACAAAATTCAATGGAAACATTGCAATCGACCAATCCTGAAAAATTGATAACTCTGTTGGATTTTTAATGAAATCTAAAATTCTACTTTCTCCATATGAAATCTAATGACGTTGGAACCACTCTCAAACATCCTGAGTCATTTCATAGTAATGTTAAAAATTTAAGTAAAAGGATGAAAATGAAGATTAATGAGAATGTCACTTTTACTTTAAGAATTTAACATTACCATGAATAGCATATCAATACTAGGGATTAGAGTCGGACAGGGAAGCCCAAGGAGTCCCCCACACAGAAAAATTAAAAAAAATAAAATAACAGTTTTTGGGGGTTCACTGGCCGTTGTCTGTAACTCGGCCAGGTTGATATGGGCTCGGCCGAGCGACCGGGTTAATACCGAGCGGCCGAGTCGGTATTAAACCGGTCGGCTCGGTCGAGTCCGTATCAACCCGGCCGAGTTACGAACAGCGGCCAGTGAACCCCCAAAAACCGTTTTTTTATTTTTTTTTTATTTTCCGTGTGGGGGACTCTTTGAGCTTCCCTGTCAGCTCGGTATTAACCTAGCCGGCCGAACCAGTTCAATGGCCGGGTGAAATTTCTTTTGACCAACTCAGCCGAGTCGGTTCTGAGCCGGCCAGGTTTAAAAACACTGATATTTTGTTGCTAATATGTATTGCACTTGGTGCCATTTTTGATATATTCACCTTTACATGGTATATATACGACGAAACTTTGCATATTTTGTGTCTATTGGTTTGGAATCATTGCTTTAAATATTAAAAATAGTTTTTTCATTAAAAATTAATTATTTAATGTATTTTTTTAAAAACCGGTTCATTTAGACCTGACCAGTCCCAGTTTGACCGGTTCCCGTTTGAAACCCGGTTTATTAGGTGGACTGGTCCGGTCACCGGTTCCAGATTTTAAAACTATGTTCTATACTCACCAAAACACTGATATTTAACTGAAACCTTACTGCTGCAACATACAATACCAGTTAAGAGTTACAGTCTAGTAACTTGTGGATGTCTTCCTTCTGCTGTCAACTGTAGGTGACCCTCTTCTACTTCAAACCAATGTTGTTAAAAGCGGGAGCGGGATTTAATCGGCGCGGGGAAAAAAATGAAAAAATCGGAAAAATCGGGAAAAAAGCGTAAAAAAGCGGGAAAAAGCGTTTGGAACAAAAATATTCTTTTTTTTTCATTTTTTTTCAATTTTTTCAATATCTAAACCATCTAGAACATAAAATAAATACATTGACACATAAATATGATAAAAAAACTAATATATAAGATGTTTAATATCATTTCTAGCGCTAAAATCACACATAACATTGAATCATGAACTGAATAGTAAGTCCTGACTCTTGAGTCCCAACTCAGCCTCAAAATATCAACAAAAAATATGATAATGTATCAGTATCTCATCATGTCATAATTTCATATACAATAAAATGAAAGTCTAGACTCTAATCCTATTGATTTCCTCTGCCCCTCTTGCGAGAAAATGCAA
>APFE030399155.1:190734-207396 GCA_000404065.3 Pinus taeda
TATAACGAATCCTATGTGTCCTGTTCCGGGGGGTCAACGTGTCCGAATCCAACACCACGAATCCTGAATCCTATGAATCCCGAATCCCTGTGTCAGGTGACTTAGCCATTGACTTATTCTTCATTGGTGACTCCATACATATTGGGTCTCCTCCCATCAATAAAAGTCCGTAAATAGAAGGGATCCTTAGCTGAGGTGATAGTGGGCTAAATCTCCATTTGTTGCCCTTCCCTTAGCATTTTCCCTTTTGGGATCTCTCTTAGGTCCCCCGCTAGTTTGAGCGGTGACAAGCCTCTTTAGAGGAAATTGAATGGCCGCTTACGAGTTTGCATGTAGAAGCTTCGGGATTGTCACACATTTGTCTTGGGATTGTCAACATTTGACTTGGGATTGGCTCCGAAACTTTTATATAATAGAGTTATGGGCTCTCACTATGTATCCATTGTTACAAGTTGTTGTGCTTGAGAAAGCTCTGCTCTTATGTACACTTGTTCTCAATTGCAATAAAAGACTTTGGGGTTCATTCATGAGTTGTTGTTCCATTGGTGTATGATGATTGACTCACTATTGGTATAATTTCTTTTGCTCATGCCTTGATTTATTTTATTTTTGTATGATCTTGTAGATTTGTTGATGTAAATCTATCTTGCATTGGCAATTGATTTAGGAGTATGATCTAGGCGTGAAACTTTCTAGTTATTTTGCAATAAATTTCTAGAGTTCTCTTATCAATGCTTATTCGCTAAATCTATATGGGACTAATGTTTGATTGACGTTTTCTAGAGGAAAATCTTGTTAGGATTCAAATATCAAGCATGAGGGGAAGTTTTTGGAGAGACCAACCCACTCTTCATAGATTCTCCAAAGCGCCCCCATTGGTTCTTTGAATTTCCATAGATTGATCTCATAAAGTGGTTTCTTACAGGGATTTTCTTGGACAGAGCTTGTGAACAAGCAAATACTTCATAATTTAAATCTCTTTCAAAAATCGTGCTTTCATTGATTTATTTAGCTATTTAAGAGCATTTTCCAAACTAGGCAAGTGATAGGTTTCACTCCCATCACTTCATTTGGTTTTGTATATAATTTTGTATCATATTTACAAGCTCTCTTTACACTAATCTTGTCTTAGTTTTTCAGCCCATAGTTGGAGTTTTGACACAAATGTCATGAGGAAAGACTATTGGAAACTCTAATTACCTCTCTTGTAGGACCTCTCAAGCATCAAGATCTATTCCAAGGCAGTCATGGGCACTAGGAGTTGCAAAGAAAGTTAGGCCATGGGCTTTTGTGGACATTGTAAATCTCCGATTTTAAAAAGACTTTTTTAGCCTTCAAGGTTGCTCTTGTTTGGAGGGATATTATAGCTATTTCAAGCTCCAATCTTGTACAAATTCCCTTCACCTTCTGGAGAGCCATCTAAGAGGTTTAACTCCATTGTAATATCATAATAAAAGATCTACTTTTCTTATGGGAGGTTGGTTTTGCCCAAGGCATCATTTCTCCTTATCTAGGAGGAGGATTTTGTGTGGGTGGATTAATTTTGACATCTAATATTTTCTAACTTTCATTTTTAGCCCATTTTGCATGCTTTAAAATTAACACAACCTCACCATTGCATTTTGATTTCTAAGTTAGATCTTGCTGCAAGTTCATTTGATGCTTTGCATTTCATTTTGCTTTGAAGCAATTCACTTCTTACATGCAAGTATTTGGAGTTATGTGGCAAGTTTAATTTAGTTCCTTAATAATTTGTTTTCTTTTCAATACAATTGTCTCACTATAGGCTCATTTTTTATTTTGCTCACTTATTTTCCAAGCATACTTTACATGCAAGCATTGTAGTCTTGGCTCCATATCATTTAAATATTGCTTAAATCTTGTTGGTTGGCATATCATTCTCTTGGAGCACTTTCATTTACTTGAGGCAATTTCCTTTTGCAAAGCATAAATACATTCAATTGCATCACTTTAATTCACCTTCAAGCTAATTTAATTTTCCAATTGAAGTTACATTTTAAATTTACGTGAAGCATTATCTCATTTCCATTATTTTGAAGCATTCCCTTGGGAAAACTTACATGCATTACATTTAGGCATTTTTAGCTAAGTTTGCGTTATAACTCAATTAACCTCCAAGCATAAGCTTGGTTGATAGATATCATAGGGAAAATACTTTCTTGGAAAATTCTTCCAATTGGTATGAAATAAGGTAAAGAGTCTAGGACCCTACAGTTATGAAGGTGGTTTGTCCCTTTGTAGGAACGAATGCACATGTTCGCTCGTAAGACTGAGGGGAAGGGTATCGTTAACGACACCATCATGTCCTCAACCCCTCTTTCATACGTCGCCCCAACTTTTACCCTTTGGCAAGAGTTCAAGAGGAAGATCTCTCACTTACAGCAAGCATTTAGTTTAAAATTAACCAAGATAATTACATCTAACCTTAGTTAAGTGCATTTCATATTAATTAACTTTACTATTCAAGCTATCTTTACTTGGAATTTATTTATATACTTGCCATTGATGAAAATGTTTTGAAATGATTATTTGTAAAATGGCATTTGGAAAAGTAGCATATCTTTCATTTTGCAAGTGAACTTTTAGCTTCTTTTATTTGCAAGTTATTTTATATTGCTTCCTTACATGTTTAAGAATTATGAATGGTTATACTTTTGAAAGCAAATTTTAAATCTTGCAAGTGATATCATATTTTTCTAACATCTATTTGATTGACAGAGTTACTTTTGTTTCACTTTGAAACATTTCATTTTTTTAAGAAGCATTATTTATCTTGAAGCAATATTGAAGGCACTGGTTTTATATGCTCATCTTTTATTTATGTGTTGATGGTTATTGAAGTACATTTCATTTCATATTGCTCATTATATTTGCTCATACTCTCAAGTAATCCAAATTAACCTTGACATCTCCTAGAAAACTCACATCACCTTTTATCTTAGCTTTTCATTTAGGGACCACCACCCTTAGCTTACCTAGGAGAGAAACAAAGAGAGTTCAGAATAGGTGATAGCCCCATCTTTTGATTTTGCCACCAATCAAACCTTGTGAGGTTAAGGGCTTTTCTCACTAATGTCCTCTTGTCCCTAGAAAATCAACTAATTTTTGGTTTTGGGCATATTGGACTTTAGGAATTAGATTCTTGCTCAAGTGACGACTCCACTTAATCCAATATCTACAAGAGTTTCTACTAGAAAGCATCCAAGTGGTCTAGTTAGCCCCACTCTTGAGCTTGAAAGGTTTTAAGAGAGAGGTTAAATAGACTCTCTCATAGTAAAACTCTTGCTAATCTTGGGCAAGAAGCTATTTTTTATATTCATTTGCTCTTTCAATAACTAGAGGCAAGCATCATGAATGATCTTTTTGTCCCTATGACTTTGCTAACATAAATGGTTATGCTCGTAATATCCCTGACAAGGCTATTGAAAAGTTGTCTTCCTTTCAAGGTAATAATGCCATTAGTGCTACATCACATGTTAATAATTTCAATGTTGGCATTTTTAAGTGGTGAAACACTAGTAACCATGAGGATGTAAAGATGAAACTTTTTGTTCTCTCTTTAGAAGAGGATGTTCTTGATTGGTTCATTGAGCAACTTGCTAACTCCTATGACTCCTTACACGCTTTCATTATTGCTTTCATGGAAAAGAGTTGGAGAGAAAGTATCATGTGGAGGATCCCAAGAAGCCTTATAATGAAATTATTTATGAATATGATGACTTGGGAAATTATGTTATTTTAGCTAACTGTATTGCTCCTTTGGAAAAGGAAGTGGAAAGTAGAAAGGATTGGATTTGGCATATGAACTTTGATGGTGCCCATTCAAAGTTTGGTAAGGGTGTTGGAATTGTCCTACCTCCCCTCTTGGTCATATATTCAAGGTTGCTTATAGATTGGAATTTGATGCAACTAACAATGTAGTAGAATATGAAGCTTTATTGTTGGGTCTAGAGTTGGCAAAGGACTTGAAAATTAAGATGCTTACTATAAAAGGGTATTCTGATTTAGTCATTCTTCAATTAAAAAATCAGTTTGCCTGTAAGAATGATAGATTGAAGAAGTATCATAATGTTGTTTGGGACAATATGGAATATTTTGATGCATTAGATCTTCAAACAATTCCTAGCTAAGGAAATAAACAAGTTGATAAGTTGGTTGTTGTTGCATCTACCTTACATCTTGAGGAGAACTTGATGGATGATAAGGTTAAGATGGAAATTATTTTTAGAACGCCAATTCCTGATAATGTAGACTATTGGCAAGTCTTTAATGATGAAAGACAGGTGATTCATTTTTTGAATAATATGGAGGAATTTTCTGATTTTAAGGTTGGCTACAAAGAAGAGGGTTGTAGCTATGACGAGTGTAATGCAGTGTCAAATCCCACTCCTAGGGATCGTGTAGCCATGGGGCAAAATGAGACGAATAAAATTCGCAATAGACATAAAAATATATATATTTATCAATAATGAATATGAATGGATGATTTACAAGCTGAGAGAGGTTTGGGCTTAAATACAGCCCTACGTGCCTATTGGTGAATGATCATGCCCTATGCCCTAATTAACTAATTTGTTTACAAGATACTAAATTTTTATATAACATTGTCTTCCTCCCAAAAGATGCTTTGTCCTCAAAGCATACGTAACGACGAGTGTTGTTGATGAAACACTTCAGTTTCCCAAGAAGCTTCTTCCTCTGGTAAGTCTTTCCACTTGATCAAGTATTCTTTGATTACATGAGATCAAAGCTTCTTCTTCTGGTGAGTCCTTCCACTTGATCAAGTATTCCTTGATTCCACGAGATCAAAGCTTCTTTTCTCTGGTGGACATGATACCTTCTGGTTCTAAAATGACCCTTCCTTCATCATCTAAGGATGGAAGAGTTGTTTGTGTTGATTGATGGCCGCCTAACACCCTTTTAAGGCAGGATACATGGAAGACGTTATGAACACGACTTTTATCCGAAAGGTTTAAACTATATGCAACTTGGCTGATCTTTTTGTTGATATGGTATGGTCCATATAACTTCGGTGCCAATTTACTTTTTCCTTTTTGCTTCAAGGACAACTATTTGTAAGGTTGGAGCTTGACAAATACCCATTCTCCAACTTCAAATTCTCTTTCGGTTCTATTTCGATCAGCTTGTTGCTTCATACGATTTCTTGCATTGCCTAAATTTTCTTTTAGGGTTTGGACGATTTTTTGGGTTTCTTCTAATTGGTTTTTAATAGTTGGTAGATTTGTCTGGTCGGTAGCTAGATCCTTCCATTTTAGAGGTTCGTACCCATACAAAGCCTGGAATAGAGTCATTTTTGTTGATGTGTGATAAGTATAATTATACCACCATTCAGCGAGATGCAACCACTGGACCCACTTATTTTGTTTTTCTGTAGTGTAACAATGTAGGTAGGCTTTCAAACATTTATTGGTAACCTCTATTTGTCCATCTGTTTGAGGAAGGTAAGAAGAACTCATATTTAGGTAGGTTCCTATATGGTTGAACAATTCTTTCCAAAAATTACCGTTAAATTTGGCATCTCTATCAATCACAATGACTTTCGGAAAACCGTGTAATTTATAAATATTTTTGCATAATATCTCAACTATTTGTTTAGTTGATTCTGATTTCTTCATTGCAATAAAGTGAGCATATTTGGTGAGTCTGACGACTACTACGAAAATCTTATCCTTGCCTTCAAATACAGGGAATCCCTCAATAAAGTCCATTGATATTTCTTCCCATTTCTGATTCGGAATATTTAAGGGGTGAAGTAATCCAGGTGTCATAATATTCACTTTTATTTCTTTGACATGTGTCATATTCCGCTACATATTTCTGAATATCACGACTCATCCCCTCCCAAAAGAATGATTAACATGCATTGTAGTAAGTTTTAAAGAATCCTACATGTCCAGCTCACACTAAATCGTGTGACTCCTTAAGTATCTTGGATTTAAACTTGGAGTTTGAATTCAGATAGATTATTCCTTTGTACCATAGAATGTCGTTCTTCCATTCAAATTTTGAGTTGTCTGGAAGGTTATTGATTATTGCAATTATTTCTTCCATTCAAATTTTGAGTTATTTGGAAGGTTATTGATTATCGCATTGATTTTTGGATCTCATTGAGCCATTCAGGAAAAACAACCGAGACTGCAATTAGTGATGGTTCTTCGTCCTTCCTAGACAGGGCATTTGCTACTACATTTTCTTTTCCCATTTTATGTAGTATCTCCATGTCAAAGGCGACAATTTTTTCAATCCATTTTTGTTGTTCTTCGGAAAGTGTTTTTTGTTGAAGGAGGTGTTGGAAACTGTTATGATCTGTTCAAATGGAGAACTTACTTCCCAGAAGATATTGTCTCCACTTAGCCAGTATGTGCATAATAGCGAGCATTTCCTTGTTGTATGTGGACTTGGGACGTTATGTTTTATTGATCTTCCTTTTTTCAAAAGCTATTGGATGCCCTCCTTGCATTAACACTACGCTTATACCGAATCCGGAGGCATTACACTCGATGATAAATGGTTTAGAGAAATCTGGAGTTGCCAATACCGGCGCATTAAACATAACTTCCTTCAGTTCTTCAAAACACCTTCCTGCTTCCTCATTCCATTGAAATGAATTCTTCTTTAAAAGGTTTCTTAGAGGTGCAGTTATATCTGCATAGTTTTTAATAAATCTTCAATAATATCCAGTCAATCCTAAGAACCCTCTGAGCTTGGATATATTAATTGGTTTGGTCCATTCCTTTATAGCTTTGACTTTATTAGGGTCCACTTTTACTCCCTCATGGGATATTATGTGTCTGAGATATCCTACTTCTTCTTTCCCAAAGGTGCATTTGGATTTCTTGGTGTAGAATTGATGCTCTTTCAGTAGTGTAAGAACTTTATCCAGATGTTGTAGGTGCCCCTTCCAAGTTTTACTGTAAATTAAAATATCATCAAAGAATACTAATACAAATTTCCTAAGATATGCACGGAATAACTCGTTCATAGTGGCTTGGAATGTCGTTGGTGCATTGGTTAACCCAAAGGGAATTACTTTAAATTCATAGTGACCTTCGTGTGTTCGGAATGTCATTGTTGGTATGTCTTCCAACCTAATTCTGATTCGGTAATAGCCAGACCTTGAGTCCAATTTTGAGAAGTATTTTGCGCCATGTAGTTCATCCAACATTTCGTCCATAAAGGGAATTGGGAATTTGTTTTTAATCGTTATTTTGTTTAATCCTCTAT
Source organism: Pinus taeda (assembly GCA_000404065.3). Taxonomy (NCBI): domain Eukaryota; kingdom Viridiplantae; phylum Streptophyta; class Pinopsida; order Pinales; family Pinaceae; genus Pinus; species Pinus taeda. Next base: position 198,001 of record APFE030399155.1, read on the forward strand.
AATCAATGCATAGCCTAAATGATCTGTCCTTCTTCCTTACCAATACCACTGGAGCAGCATAGAGACTCTTACTTTTCGAGATGATCCCACATTTTAAAAGCTCTTGGATTAATCTCTCAATTTCAGTCTTTTGGTGATGTGGATATCGATACGACTTGATGTTCATGGGGTCTTATCCTGCTTTGACTTCTATTGTATGCTTGATTTCCCTATTAGCAGGCGTTTTCATGGGCAGGTCTTGGAATACCTTTTCATGCTTCTAAATTAGCTCTTGTACTTCTGATGCCTCTTTGTTGATCATGTTTGCAGATAACATTTCTAACTGGTGACATTGTACTATATAAGTTGATGCTCCTTTCCGAATCATCTTCATCATCTGGGATGATGACAAGATTTGATTCTCTGGTTTAACACTAATAGTAATAATATTAATATAATCATTATAGTAGGGATCTAGTATAAGATCATATTAATAATATCCTTAAATTTATTTAAAATAAGGTTAACACAATAAACTTCATTAGATTAATAATATATTTATTATTAATTAGTTATTATTAAAATCAATTACTTAGATTATTCTAGCACGTGAATTACATAAGAATAAGTATAGTATAACTAACTATTTATCTAACAATTCAAACTTAATTAATATAAAAAAATAATTTATTTAAATCACGGTTTATTATTAAAATATTTAAACAATTAAATAAAAAAATTAACAATAAATAAACAATTAAATTAAAATATTATAGATTAATTCTTACTATATAATACTTAATTAATTAAATTATTATATATTATATATATTATATATATATATATATAGATAATATACATATACATATGTATTAAAATAAATATACCTTTTTTAATTTAATAATAGTGTAACTAACTATTAATTTAATAATAACCTCAAATTAATTTATAATTTGGCTTTGCCCCCTTTTCCCTATGTCCAGTCCAACTAGTCGTTTCCTCATCTAATATAGTTGTTAGTTAGTCAATTTAGTCGTTGCCTAGTCAAAAATCATAGCCGTTGGAAGTTCTACTCTGACTATTTACCATGCATTCTGGATCTGATTCTTCAACTTGTCTTGACGATGAACCACAGTGGTTGGGTCGAAACGCATCAACAAATATTCTATCATGTGACTTTAGCCGAAGAATACTCTTAATCTTGACATGGATCACAGAAGCCTCAATTCAACTATTGATTCTCTGGTGCTTGGAGTCTGTATAAATTGTACCTCTACCCTTCCCAGTTCAAGCTTCTGAACTGCTCTTGATGGTTGGCAAAGTGCCTAGGGTTCGTAGCCACTGGATACCTAAGACCACATCTACTCCTCCTAATGGTACAGTGAAGAACAGGGATTCTAAATTAAAGTCTTGAATCTGTAATTTGACCTTATGGCATTTCCCTACCTTTTCAATCTTCTTACCATCAGCTACCATCTCCTTCATGTTGGGAAAGGGAAATGACAAAATGTTGAGTCTCTTTGCCACGGTTGCATCTAAAAAATTGTGGGTGCTACCAGAGTCGATGAGAACCACTATGTTGTTCTTCTTTATATGTCCTTTTAATTTTAGAGTCTAGGGTTGTGATATATATGCCATAACTGACAGTGACACTTGCGAAATACTTTCATCATCTAATTCTGGAGGGAATTCTAGGGCATCTTCTACTCCTTCTATGTCTGATTCATCACTATTTGAATCATTAGTTGCTTCACAATCGCATAGGTTCTTCGATTCATTTCCTTTAGCACACCTATGTTTAGGGTCCCACTTCTCGCCACAACGTTTGCATTTGCTTTCTTTTATCCTTTGCATTTCCACATTAGATTTTTCGCCTTCACGAAGATGTGGTGGAACATTTCTTGTATTATCTATATTCCCTAATTGGGGCATTCTTAGTCTAGAATATACCTTTTTCGGTTTTGACCACAATATTTGTTCAAATTTCTTTTCAACAGCTTTTGCTTTTTGTCTTGCCACTTCTATTGACGTAATGTCATGAAGCTCAAGTTCTACTCATAGGTGAGTTTTAAGTCCGGAGATCTATGATTGAATTAGACGAGATTCTGATAACCCAGGTACTTGTGTTGTTAAGGTTTCCCATTCTCGAGTGTACTCATCCACATTTCCTTTTTGTCGCAATCTAATGAGTGTTGAAGAGTACTCTTCTTCCTTTACACCTTGGAATCTTTTAAAGAATGCATCGTTAAATTTTCTCCAACTGATGGCGATTATCATCTTCTTCCCACCACATATACCAATTATATGCTTTGCCTTCCATTTTCATGGAAGTGTGTCTAATCTTTTCGTCATCACTGTCAATATCATAAATCTCGAAATATTCTTCTACTTTATTCAACCACGCAACGTTGCATTTTTCGTTACCATCGAATTTGGGTAGCTCGATTTTTGCTCTTCTTTGATATGTCACTAACGGTCGAGCAAAAAGAGGATATTGATTGGTGAATGTATTCCAGAGCTGCTTATTTGAAAAAGTTGCATTACTATTTCCTTGATGGTGCGTGGAAGACTTTTTTGGAGACTCTGCTTTTTCATGAGAATCTGATGAATTTGTTGAATCGGATGAATTGTGTTGTTGATTACCACCATCATCTTAGAGTAGATGTTCGGGTGTAACCTTCATCCTTTCACACAAAGTGTTCAATAACGTCATTGTCTAATTATGATTTATTTCAGATTTGATATAGTTATGCCCAAGTTGTTGTTCTATTCGATTTGTTGTATCATGTAGCTTCTTAATATTGTCAGAATGTCCAATAACCTTACTCTCGACATCAACATATTTTTGGTTGAAATCATTGGAGTAGCTAGTAATCCTATTCTCTAGATCAATTAGTTTTTTGCTGAGATCGGTCATTTTCATCGACGACATTGAACGGGTTTGTGGGGGTGTATATTTGTCTACCAGGTTAAAGTTTCTTTCTTAACTTGAACTATTTTTTTTAAACAATTAAATTAAATTGATTCATATATATATATATATATATATATATATATATATATATATATATATATATATATATATAAAGTTTTATAACTTTATACTATATAGTTATTAACACACAGTGTGCTGGACAGACAAAAGGGATGCAGCAAAAAGGCAATTAGTGGATGGTGGAGAAGAAGCACAAGTAGACAGTGGTGAAGACGGGTGTGGTGAGACTCAAGAGATAGGGGGATGACGCGGACGAAGGACAAGGACAAGTGTGGAGCGGTATATGTAGCGGAGATGGATGGCGAGGACAGCAATGGCTGCGGACAGAGACTGTGCATAGTAAGTGCGTGATCGTGGGCAACGGTGTGGTGTTGAGAGTGGACGCGAACAGAGTGGTGTGGAGGAACGTCTGTGTAGCGTCTTGTTGGAGAACCTAATGCCTCTGATACCATATGAGACGAATAAAACCAGCAATTGACATAAAATATATATATATATATATATTTATTAATAATGAATATGAATGGATGATTTACAAGCTGAGAGGCTCGGGCTTAAATACAGCGCTACAGCGCTGTGCCCTAATTAACTAATTCGTTTACAAGATACTAAATTTTTATATAACACAAAAGTTTGATAGGCATGATGTTGTGAAGAGGAAAGAAGATAAGAAAATTGACCCAGGGGAATTCATTGAAGAAAACATTGGCACCCCTAATGATCCAAAGATGACTAAAATAGGGAAGGGTACCACCACTTAGGAAGAAAGAAAGAAATTGATAAATTTACTTCAAGAATATAGAGACGTTTTGGCTTTCTCATATAATGAGATAAAAGGATATATGGAAGATGTTATGGAACACACTATCCCTCTTAAAGATGAGAATGTCAAACCCTTTAGGCAAATAAATCCTAAGCTAGCCCCCTTAGTGCAAAAGGAGTAGCAAAATATGCTACGAGCTGGAATCATAGCTCACACTAGGCATTCCACATCGTGTTCAAACTTGGTTATTGTGAGGAAGAAGAATCAACCAATCAAGCTATGTGTAGATTTTTGAAACCTAAATTTAGCTTGTAAAAACGATATTATTCTTTGCAAAACATGAAAACTTTATTACAAAGGGTAACGGGATTTGGAATGATGTCTTTATTAGATGGGTTTTCGGCTATGTTGCACGAGTTTCCAGTATGCGAGTACTTCAGTTATGGGGGAACAAGTATCAGACATGGCTAGAAGCTTTGCTCAAATTTATAGGAAACGTCAAGTAGGGAGCGACAATAACATAATATATTAAAATTTAATATATATTAAAAATAAAAATAAAACAATTAATTTATTTCCATCCAAAATTTGCCAATCAAATTCCATTCTGCAGATTCCATCTTGCAATGAAATATGTAAAAGATTGAACTTTGAAACACCGCCAAAAAAAATCAAAATATGAACCCATCAACAATTTGCCAATGAAATTCCTTGCCAGCAAAGAAACACATGGAACTCCCAAACTGGAAAAGAGGTTGAAGCATAAAAACTATGCTGAAGCAAGAAACACTAATAGCTTGTAAACTTGAATGTTAAAATACACAAAAGGTATTTAAAATAATAATTTATTATTATATAAAATGTATAAAATATTTTGAATGTTACAATGAGGCCCTGCTTTATATTCTCAGCAGGTGACCTTTCGTGAATGGGCATGTCTTTTAGACATGCCTTTTCACTTAATTTAATGACAATTTAACCTAAATAATATTTAATTATTTAATATTAATATTTATTTTATTTATCTAATTGTTATGAATTATATTCATAACAGAGGTTATTCTTACTTGATTATTATGTGATTTCATGCAACACTATATTATATTCAACTTCGAAATTCAAGTTTGGAAATTTATAAAATGGATTGACTAAAACACTACTCTTTCTCTTTCTGACCATCACTATAATTTGTTGAATCTTATCATTAAATCTTCAAGATAGACTTCAAGAAAGAAGACTTATTTGCAATTGTTGAACTTCAAGATTTGCAACAGAAGCTGCCAAGGAATGACTGACAATTGTCTATATTTTGTTGAAACCTTTGCTTAGTCTCTTTTGTACATGTAAGTTCTCTTTCCATGCTTATTCTTGTCATTTACTTTGTCACATGAATGTTGTTGCGATTTTTGCTATACAAGTCTAAAATTTACTGCTTTTCTAATATGAATTCATTGAAATTATAATCCTTTATAATGTTGCATCATATCATGGGCGATGTGTTGAATACATCTCGATAAGTCACAATTTATTCCAAACCAAAGCATAAATTCCTTGCAACAGTTGTTTTCATGCTCTAAATGCCATGCGAAGCTGTTGAAGGCCTCCTTAATTAAGTGCATTCTTCCCAAACCATAAATTCTCCTTGACTCCATCTCTCCCAAAGGACAAGGCACTAATCCTCCATTGGTGATCATTTTCAACGCTTATTCTTTTAACCTCCCTCTTTTTCTAGGCCTAGCCTATTGATTTGAGGTAACATCAGATGTGATCTAAGCCTCAAATTTTGCAAGGATGCTTGGGCACAGGTATTCTAAAGAACCCAAATAGCGTTTTAGGAAATTCCACCCAAAAGTGATTTTATTTAAAATAATTAATAATTTTAATGGGGTTCCTAAGTCTAAACTTAGGAAAATTAAAATAATAATTGGTATTAATCTAATCAGGGGTGAAACTTCTTGAAAAAGCCACGAATAAAGGCAAAACAATCTGAGCCTTTGATTATGTTTTAATCCAAACCATTGGTTGTCCAACAAGAAGATATAAGAAGCGGCTTGGGGGTCATTTGGAAAATACATAAAGAGATAGAGAAAAATGAATTTTTGAAGTCAGAAGTTCTCAAGAGGAAAAAAATCGATTGAGGAAATCTCTTGGAGTTGAGGGGCAAGGATAACAGCTTCCGGAGAGAGAGATTCTCAGTTGGAGATACATCAACAGAGAGAGGCAATGAGTGACCCAGAAGCCTTGATGCAGAGGCTGACGCAGGGCTAGAAGGGCCATGCAAAACCAGCGCAGAGTGAGAGAGAGGAGTCTGAAATCTACAGAGGAATTCAATTTTCAGAAGCTGAGAGCCAAGGTGTGAGACCGGGAGGCAGAAATTGAATTTCCTAGATAGCAAATCGACTAGCTAGAGAAGTGACACAGCACCCAAAGAGTTTGACATCACGTTGATGCAAACTCTACGCAGAGGCAACCAAAAAAGCTGGCAGGCAGTCAATTTGGGGTTGGATCAACTAGGATTTCACAATGATTGTGTGAGGTAAAACTCACAAACCTTCTGCTAGTATTTCGCTTTGTAACCAAATAACCCTGTGAGGTATTCAAGGATGTAATTAGAACTTGCTATTGCTTAATAATAGTAAACCCTCAGAGTTGTTGCACGGGTTTTCCTGCATTGGGTTTTTCCGGGGATATTTGTCAATAAATAAATGTGTCCTATGTATTTCTATTTTCCTTGCTCAATTTCTATGTTTCATAACCATAATTAATTGGTGTAGGTTGATTTAATAATTTACTTCAATGTTTCATGAATAAATCTGAAATAAGCTTGTAATGTAATTTACAATCCAGGGGAAGTAGATTCAGCTGGTTGCAGTAGGATTCCTGAGACAGTTAGATTCTAGGAATTTTCACATATCCTACATAGGTCACCTAGGGCATTAATTATCTCACAATCTAGCCATCCAAACACTTCGATTTTTGGTCCACAACTGCAATGAAGTTTTCTCTAGAGACTCACCAAATTTGAAGCAAATCCGACGGTGGGATCTCAAGAAATTGCAAGCCCTAGCTCAAAGACCATTTCTTTCCCTAGGTTTCCCTTGGCTAGTGACCTCATTTAGATCATTGCATTCTATTATAAGAAGATTTGTCCATTGATCCTCTTTTGTTCCAAAATTAGGTCAAGCCCCTCCTTTAGTGACCAATTCCTCTTACTTGACCTACTTTTGAGTCCTTGGTCCCATGTGGTCCCGCAACTTTGTAACTCCAATTCCGCAAAAATCACATAAAGACCAAGTCTTCATAAGGATTTCTAGGCTTTGGAAACATCTCTTCAAGATACATTCCAAAACCCTAGCCTCAAGTACCTTTTTAGCCCTTCTTAGAGAGCAAGCAAACCATACAATTGAGTCTCTCCTGTGAATAGGCCTTAGGAATCGCTCCTTAGCCTTTCATTGACCTCTTCATCTAGTGATTCCCTTTATACTGGGTCTCCTCCCATTAGGGAAAGTCTCTAAACAGCAGGGAGCCTTAGCTGAGGTGACACTGGGCTATTGCTCCATCGTTGCCCTTGACCTAATAGTTTCCCTTTAGGATTCCCTCCTAGGACCCCTGCTAGTTTGAGCGGTAACATTTTCGTGTTGTTGTTGAGGACATGAAACGTGTCTTTTTTTCACCATACGACATTATTGTTATAACTTTTGGCGACTCCATTGGAAGAATGAAGACCTAGTTCTTCATCGAACTTCAAAGTCAACGCTTGTAGGGTGAAGCAAGCATCTCTCAAGGCATTTCAATTTCACTTGAACGATTCCAAATGTTCAATCCTATAAAAAGATTGCATGGAAATAAATGGATCCTTGGAGAGGCCAATCTTAAATGTTTCAAGATGATGACCCTCAACCCAATGATCATGATGAGTTTGATCCCCCTCTTGATGATGGAAATAAATGGATCCTTGGAGAGGCCAATCTTAAATGTTTCAAGACGATGACCCTATCATGATGAGTTTGATCCCCCTCTTGATTTTGCTCCATCGTTGCCCTTGACCTAATAGTTTCCCTTTAGGATTCCCTCCTAGGAACCCTGCTAGTTTGACCAGTAACATTTTCGTGTTGTTGTTGAGGACACGAGACGTGTCTTTTTTTCACCATACGACATTATTGTTATAACTTTTGGTGACTCCATTGGAAGAATGAAGACATAGTTCTTCATCGAACTTCAAATTCAACGCTTGTAGGGTGAAGCAAGCATCTCTCAAGGCATTTCAAGTTCACTTGAACGATTCCAAATGTAGAATCCTATAAAAAAATTGCACGAAAATAAATGGATCCTTGGAGAGGCCAATGTTAAATGTTTCAAGATGATGACCCTCAACCCAATGATCATGATGAGTTTGATCCCCCTCTTGATGAATCTCTTGGGAGACATGAAATTGAGGAGCCTTCCTAATGTCGTGAAAGGGGAATGTGGTTCTTCCCAAGATATAATGATTGTAGTCCACCTTGTTCCTCCCTCGACAATCAAGATGATGTGATTATGACTGTGTACGAGTCTTTTATCTCTTCATCCCATGAGGAGGATATGCCCGAGCTTGCTATTCATTGAAAACTATAAGCATGGTTCTTGACTTATTTATATGCTCGTTGAAAGAAAGGTTGCACGAGTTGGATTCTTATCCTCCATCCTCATTCATGACCCTTAATGCATGGTCCTCAAATGTTCACGCCCCCCACCCTTACCATTCACCAAGTAAATCTTGCAATGGAAAGAGTGATATTTGGGTCCCTTGCCTCATGATGGTTCATAAGGGAAAATGTTTTTATATTGATTTAGTAATATGTTGCAATGTTACTTGGGAGCGGGAGCGGAAGCGGGAGCGGGAGCGACCATTTTCAGAAGCTCCCGGTTTGGGAGCGAATCCGGGAGCGATTTTTTTAAAATATATATATTTTTTATATTTTTTATTTTTGTTGATACATATATGTCAACAAAAACATTGTAGAATGATGAATTAGACATAAAAAACATAAAAAAAACATAGATTGATCATTGAAACCATATCACATCAATTCATCTAGAAATTTATAATCGTCATCAACCATGTCCACAAGATAGTTTAATTTTAACATATTACAACTGCAACTATTGAGTCTCATGAATCATGATTCATCACATTCAATCTTAAAGTTTCAACTTCAAGTTTTTAAAAATTGAAAATTTCAATTAGCATTTTATCATCATGATCACCAAAGTTGTACAGGTACTTGTAAGCTAAGTTTAACCATTACAAGAAGTAATATCTTAGATATTTCTAAGCCCTAACTTCTAAATGTTAACATGATATGAAATGTTATAAATTTATAAAATGAAACATGAATAATGAAATGAAATGAAACAAATTTAGTCTTTCACGAAGCATCATATTCATAATTCACAATCATTACCAATGAGTTATAATTGCCAAGGCCCAACTTCAAACTTCAAATTTTCATTGTCACAGTGATATATTGTTTACAAAAAATATCATTATGATATGAAAGAGTCAAGAGTCAAAAGTCAAGGACTCAAAACTCAACAGTTATGAAAACTAAAGTCCAATAGAAACTAAAAAAGACAAGTAAACTGTAAATGATAAATCTACATGTGGCCCTTGCCACGA
>APFE030399160.1:7623-25377 GCA_000404065.3 Pinus taeda
GGGTTCTAGATTAGTATCTTGGTTCAGCAAGAAACAGAGTTTGATTGCCTTATCTACAGCTGAAGCGGAATATGTGGCTGCTACATCTTGCTGCACTCAACTCCTTTGGATGATGCAGACCTTGCAGGATTTTCAAATCATTTGTACACCACCTATTTCCATCTTATGTGATAATACAAGTGCAATCAGCATTTCAAAAAACCCAGTCATGCATTCAAAGACCAAGCATATACCGATCAAGTATCACTTTCTCCGGGAACAAGTGTTGGAATGAAAGGTCAAATTGGAGTATGTTCCTTCTAAGGAACAAGTTGCTGATATTCTCACCAAACCACTGCCGAGGGAAACTTTTGAATATCTCAGACAGAAGCTGGGAGTAGTTAATGTATCATCTTACTGTTAAATCTTGTCAATTTCAGAGAAAAATGGGTGTACGCGAGTTGCATGTGAAGGATCTGCGTACATACGCCGGTTGGTGTGGAGAAAGTCGCGTATATGGAGGCTTGATGGATATCAGAAGTAATAGGATCTGTTTGAAAATTGTCTGATATGGGTTTGACAGAGACCATCCAGCACAAGCTCAGGGGGAGCAGATAATCTTCTAATAATGTGTTAACTTAGAAGCTTTTGGTTCTAGTTCACAGATGTTGTTGGTGAAACAAAGGCAGAGGGAGAACAGAAGGAAATCTTGGTTGCTGTTCTAAATGGTGATTGACAATTGCTGATGTTATCAGTTGTTGGTGACTTTCATAAATATTTCATCTCTATGTCATGTATCTTTCTCTTATATGGTGTCAAGGTCATGTAACGACCTATATTGGTTTCCCCACTATGCCTGGGATTAAGATGTAATGTATTTGGTCATCATATGTAAATTTCTGATGTATTCACACTTAGTTGGGAGGATGATCCCCACTTGGTTGGGTAATGGATGTATGTATTGAGTCCTTTGGTGATAGGAAGATCTTTTATGATGTATATGTCATGGTCCGTCTTGCAGATCATCTTTTGCAGATCTTGCTTACAGTCAAGGGGAGCATGGTCAGCACAACAGGGTAGAGATTTCAGCATGTACTCAGGGGAAGCACAACCCTTTGCCCTTGATGACAAAGGGGGAGAATGATCTTGAGGATCTTCGTGTTGCCATCAAGTCCAAAAGGGGATATTGTTGGCATTATGGCACAGGTTTGGAGCTATGGCCCAGGTGTTGTCCTTGATGGCAACTCTCTTTGGTAATAGATCTCAGTTCAGGCACTCAGAAAGAAGAAAAAGACATATACGCAGGTTCATCTAGATGAAGACGCGTATACGCGGGGGTTATACATTACAAAAGTGCGTATATGTTGGGGATCATACTTTTGGTCCATGGTAGTTAGTTCTTGGGAATTGAACCTATGTTTTGGACCATGGCGTCTCGTCAAATGTGTTGATCCCTAGTTTTGGGTTCATGGTATTGAAATGTTATGGTTTTGGATCATCGTATTGAGGAAGGCCTAAGACTATAAAAGAGGAGGGAGATCATGTGGAAAATGATTATTGGAATGATTATTGAAGATCTGAAAAAGCGCTAGAGCTGGTATATTGGTAATGATGCAGAACTGGATCTGAATGAAGGAGGAACCTTAGCGCAAAAAGAAGGATAAGTTCTATTGATGGGTCATAATCTTCAAGCTTGAATGATAGTATCTTTGTATGATTTTGATCTGCTAGATGTGGCGCTTGCTTGATCTACAAGTCTGATAATCTGGGTTAATTAATGATTGAATATCTGAAAAAGTGAATTATCCTTTATAGATCTGTACGCAGGTTCAGTGAAGCGAAGGCGCGTATACATGCAATTTCTGTGAAGTAAAGAAGCATATACGCAGGTTGTTCCATACACAGAAGTGTATGCACACAGGTTTCAGGCTGTTAAAGTAATGTATATATTTTGAGTTGTGATCTTGCTGCTTCTGTTTATTGCTGCAGTGTTTTGGGTTCAGATCTTGGTGTGTGGTTTCTCGTACTATGTTTTGGGTATAGCTGTCAGAGAAGTATCTACTTGATTCAGATCTAATTGGTGAAAAGGAGATTGGTTGATTCTTGATGATTGATTGATGTTCGTCGATCCAGTCTGAAAATTTATGAAACGTGGTCCCTGGAAGAAAGAGAAGGTTGTATCCTTCTGAAGGTCAGCACCTACGTACTAGTATCTTGGCTAGTGCAAGAGCTAAGGGGGTTGTAGCTCCCTTCCAGGAGAAGCTGGAGAACGAGAGAGAGGGTTCTAGCTCTCTGCAGGTTGCAGCTTGCGTACTAGTAAAGGACTGCACCAGTACATTGTAAAAGAAGTTTCTAATTTAAAAGAAGATAGAGATGAATTGTAGCAGGTGGTTTTCACCTACATTGGGTTTCCACCTTATATCTTGTGTTCTTGTGTGTGATTGTCTTTCTACTCTGCTTTACTGTCTCTGGTTATTGGTTATTTGATTCTGCATCACATATTAACATTCATCATCAGAAAGATTAAGTAAATTAAAAGTCTGTTTTGTATACGCAAGTTTCCTTCTACATAGTTACGTATATAAGCGAGTTTAACTAACTGAAGTAGCGTATATCATATGTTTTTGAAAAGGAATATTTGACTTGATAATACTGATTCAGCCCCCCTCTCGGTATTATTTCCAACATTTAAATTCTAAAAAGCAGAGTATGTCATATTACTAAAACTAGCTAAAAATCAAATTGACTACTTTAATAATGTCAACGCCACTGTGACCACTCCACTCCTTCCTCCTATATTCAAAGTTAGGTTCTTATGCTCTCCCTTATTCCTTGCATATATCAAATTAAAATATGACTTAATGTTTGGAATGCATATACGAAAAGATGAATGAATGTTAAAAAATATTTTGGATTGTAGTTTCTTGTAGCACACCATATATTCAAATTTATGTTCTTATGCTCTCCCTTATGCCTTGCATATATCAAATTAAAATATGAATGAATGTTTGGAATGCATATATGAAAAGATGAATGAATGTTACAAAATATTTTGGATTGTACTTTCTTGTAGCACATCCTATATTCAAAGTTATGCTCTTGTGCTTTCCCTTATGCCTTGCATATATCAAATTAAAATATGGATGAATGTTTGGAATGCATATATGAAAAGATGAATGAATTTTAAAAAATATTTTGGATTTTAATTTCTTGTAGCACGTAAGTTTTTACGTTCTTTCCCCTTAAACAATCAGGTGGAGGAAAAACCCAATCTGGATCCTAGTAGTACTCCGTAATATTTGAGGTTGTCGACAAAATCACACAGGTAACCACATAACCACTTTGGAAACTAGGAATCTAGCCCTTCAAGTTTCAGAGAGGGGTATTTCTTTATGATTTAGCTTTGTTTTACTGAAGGTATTAGGCTATCTTTTAAGTTAAGGTTTCGGTTTTTTGTGTTGTTGGGTTGAAACTATGAAGAAAGACCATTGGGCAAATGGAGTCACAGATTTGTGGTGATCAAATGCAAAGTTTATAGGCTAAAATTAAATGGCAGGTTAGGAACATTCACTTGATCCTTTATCATATATGGTGTGAATGAGAGGAAAAGATTTAGAAATTTAATTAAAAACAAAGGAGTTAAGAATTCTGATTTTAATCTTCAGGGGGAAACATAGAAATTATTCTTAAGCTAGAGACAGAGTGTACATTCAAACAAATTATGTTCTTTATCTTCTTAGAACAATTTGGATTTTAGAATCATATATGAGAATAAAAGGAAAAAAAATTGACAAAGAAAGATGCACTTCACCAATAAAAATGACACAAGAATCCTATAATGATTGCACTATATTACTAAAAATCTCATCAATGGTGGCTCTGAGAACTGCTTTACAATACAAGTCTTTTTCTTCAAACAAGTCCCAACACCTATTACTTCAGTTGATGAAGTATTGATACAAATTATCCACAAAATATCTCGATAAGAAAATATCGATATTTATTAAAAATATCTGAAAACTGTGTTACAAAATATGGCTAAAATATAGGACATTCGAAACTAATGAATCCTCTTGGCACTATCTTTGAGGATTGTTGGTGATAAGGAACAACAATTCAAATTTGATAGCAAGTCTTATTTGATGAGGTGACATCCAAGTCACTAACTACCCATGAGATTTTTCCGCATGAAATACTAAAAAATAAGGTCCAGTGATCCCTTTGAATATCTCAACCCATGAGAGTGGTACAAAACCTAAGAGAGGTTTTTGTATATTAGGATGTTATCAACAAAAAATATTTATTTTTGTGAAAATTAATTTCCATCTATTTGGAAACCACATTTGAAAACAGTGACTTGAAATGTGAAATTTATGGAAAATATACCTTTAAAGATTCATGCAAATCTCCTAAACCGTTATAGCTCTGAGAAACTTGAGACAAACTTTTGTAAATGGGTCCATTCTAGAGAAAAACCTCTTTAATTTTTAAAAAAGAGTTCTTATTTGTTTGGAAACCATGCTCAAAATAACTATGTTGTATAGGAAAAAAATTGAGTTTTAACTGATTATTGTTTCAACTCGGTGCTCACTTTAATTTGTCAACATTCACTATTCATCTGGAAGGAGTGGGATGGAATGGATATATGATGTGGGTGCACATGGTTGTTGGAAAGGAGGTGGGGTCTACCTGTGTGAAGTGGCAGGTGATGAGTGGATGGAAGGTTAGCTGAGGTGACGAGTTATTAGTGTCGTGGGACCTGGTGGTGAACACTGAATGACTTTTCGGAGGGGGAAATGGGTGCAATGAGTGAAAGGAAATGGGTGGGTGTGAAATGTTGTAGGGGTGACACGTAGCGGGGAATTTCTGACCCCCCACCCCCCCATGTGTAAAGTGGGATGGAGCTCGAGAGGGTGCAAAAGAACTCCCCCGCCATTGATTTGGGTGGGGGAGATCTCAACTATTGAGTCTTGCGGCTTTGATAATCACATGTCGACAAACCATTTTGCTGCTTTCTCATAAAACCAAACATTAGTGCAAGATGCCTTATTACAAATGGTTAATCGTGATTAAAAGATATGATTAATTATTTTAAACCTAATTAATTTATCCTAAGCATGATTAATCTATTCTAAAGGCGCATTTTGATTTACAAGCTCTTTTTTTCTATTTTTTTCTTGGAAATAATTTGTAGAATACAATGTTATTTACAATTCCATCAACTGAAATATAATAGCCAATCATCATTTGATCCTATGAATCATAGGACCCTAACAGATCCCAGAAAACTAAGAGGCATGTTCTAAGCGAGTATGCAAACATGTCCAGCACATGTGTCTACTTCGTAATGGAAAAAATATGAAGGCATATTGACGACAAGTGAAGAGGGATTGGAAATGAGGATCCTATTTGGATTTAGGTTGGGCCTCACTGTCGAAATAATCATTTTCAATAATTTAATGACTAAACGTTTAGAGGAAATAAGTTTAGTCAAATAATTTGTTCACCTCTTCTAGGTTGTGGAACACTCCTACATGACCTTGGTGATCATCCACATCCACACTTAGTCTCATAAAAAATAAAAGATGTTTCTCTTCTTTTTGTGACTTCCCCTTAATCATGTATACTACCATATCCATGCTAGACGTCAATATTGGCCACTACTAAAGCTTGATAAATATCAACTACATATACCACAATGTAGAAGAGGGAAAAAACTATACTAAAAGTACTAAAGAAAAACACCAAGGTACAATATAGATGTTCTGTACTGGTCCCACTACGGAACTAGGGCTTCACTCAATGAAACTCTAACATATCGCGTGTGTTTGTGTCATACTAAACAATACCCTTAATTTGACTACATATTGGAAAATTCCTCTAAAATTCACATTATTTAACCCCTTAGCGATATGAACCCAATACACCTTCCCAATTAAAAAAACCCCTACTTTCACTCGATATCATAGGTATCCATATTTTCATTAACATTTTTTATACCCTCATATATTTTTTGATTAATTTTGAGGTCCATCTTTATACATATCAATATAAAAATCCTTTACCCCCTATATATCCAGCAATATATTATGTTATTTTTTCCTCAATATATATCCTCCAATATGGATCCACGTGGTATGGTATTTCTCCCCACTGAGGCCACTTGTACTAAGGTAACCAAACTAGTAGCATAAACTCAAAATTTTTATATTGGCTCTATTGTATAATAATTAGATAACATAAAATAGTAAGGAAAAACTATATAAATAACATTGCATGGACTATCAAGTATAACTAAGTTGAACAACAAAACATGGATTAAGTCATAAAATCTAAGTATATTCATTCAGTTATCTTGAGGGTTTTCCTCAGTGGTTGTGGGTTGTCACTAGTAACAAATGATGAAGAATCATTTCCAATAATCTTCTTTATCAGTAGGTTGAATTTTTTATATACTCTTTTCTATCAAATGCCAAGGTAAATTAAGTGCCTATGTAAATAATATGTAGCATCCCCAACACATCATAAAATATTTATTGTGTATAATTATTTTTGACTTAGTTGCACATCGTCATTGAAACCATTATGTATTTGTTTATTCTATGATTGGAATCATGCCCACTGGGATATATATTTTTGATTATATTAAACTCTTACCCTAGCTCATGTGAACTAATACTTCTCAAGTAAGCATACTATATATGTTTTTTGAGTAAATATAATTGGTTAAATCCCCTTAAAAACTATACAATGCATGATTTCTAAACCTACTGTTCTCAAGATGCTCTTAACTTTTACGTTTCATTTCAACTTGTAATAATATTTGAGTATACAATGGGAAGGTTCGAGATAGTTTAACTCTCAGGGATATGGTCATACTGACCTGATTAGACATGAGAAACTTATCATTGTGATTGTCATCGATGCCCTAAGGTTAAATCAAATGACTCAGATTTGGGGTGGGCAGTCGAGGGAAGCTACCCCGCCTCTCCTCCATTGAAATGATGGCTCATTTGCGCTTCACATCCTTGCTCGATCGCACCCTCCATGTTGGTATTTCAAACACTAAGGATTGGTTCCTTATGTACTCTTTCAATTATTCCTTCGCAAAAGGGGAATACTGCTAGGAATGAAATTAACTGTGAGATTTTAATTGTTTCTTTGACTTTGTTTTGGTATAGGGTTTACCCGAAATCTGAGCATTTGTTTGATTTTCAGAGTTGGTAACCCTTGTCTACTCATATTTTTTCTTGAAAACAAAATTTAGATTAGAACCCTGGTGCTTCGCCATTATGGTATTAAAGGATGAAGTGTATTTGATATATTTCCATTGTGACTTGTAACCTTTCCAAACAGACTTAGCCTGAACCAATGTCTCTTTTAAAATTTCCAGGGTGTAGGAATAATGAGTGATCTTGGGCTTCTTATCAAGAGCCACTGAGGTTGTGCTTCAAAAGTTTCTCATACCATGGTAAAAAAAAATTAAAGGTTCATTTTGAAATATGGTTTTTTTGATACTATTTATTTTGTTCTAGCGTCAATCAGTTTATCATATCTAACCTATAATCCCTTTTAACCTGCAATGCAAAGAATACATATCACCGAGGAATGAGAGAGAGAGAGAGATAGATAGATAGAGAGAGAGAGAGAGAGAGAGAGAGAGAGAGAGAGAGAGAGAGTATATGATTAGCAAGCCAAAACACGAGAAAGCACCCACTATTTTTCTTTCAGGAGAGAGAGAGCGAGAGACATTGTATATGATTAGCAAGCCAAAAAACGAGAAAGCACCCACTTTCTTTTAGGTGAGGTTACAGAAACACTTTGTTGCCTATCACTGTATAATGTCCCCATATCATGCTTCTTACTTAATTCATCCATAAACCTTTGTAACCAAATCATTTCTTTACTAGCCTCTGTAGCAGCAACATACTCTGCTTCTGTTGTTGAAAGTGCAACAAAACTTTGGATTTTTGAAACCCAACTGAAATTTGTTCCACCTACAGTAAATACATTTCCTGTAGTGCTCCTACTATTACCTCTGTCACCTACCATATCTGCATCAACATATCCCTGTAGAGAAATGTTTGAACAAACAAAGCATAATGCTTGATTTGTGGTACCTTTCAAATATCTGAGAATCCATTTCACTACCATCCAATGTTCCTTTCATGGATTGTTCATGTACCTGCTTACAAGTCCCACTGCATGTGCAATAGCAGGCCTTGTGCAGACCATTTCATACATTAAGCTTCCAACTGATGATGCATATGTAACTTTAGACATATAATCCATGTCTTCTTAGGTCTTTTGGCACATTTCCTTACTAAGTTTGAAATGGCTAGCAAAAGGTGCACTAACTAGTTTTTCATTGTGCATATTAAATCTTTTCAACAGCTTTTGTATGTACTCATTCTGAGACAATGTTAATTTGTGATTTTTCCTGTCTCTAGTTATTCTCATACCAAGGATTTGTTTTATAGCTCCCAAATCCTTCATTGAAAATGAATTTGCAAATTTTCTTTTCAGCACATTTATTTCCTGCATGTTAGACCCTGTAACAAGCATGTCATCTACATACAATAACAATATAATATAGCTGCCATCATTTTGCTTTTCCAGATAAACACAATGATCAGAGTGACATCTAGTATAACATTGTTCAGACATAAACTTGTCAAATTTTAGATACCACTGTCTTGGAGCCTATTTTAAGCCATACAAGCTCTTCTTCAACCTTCACACTAGTTTCTCCTTCCCTTTCACCTCATATCCTTGTGGCTGCTGCATATATATCTCTTCCTCCAAATCCCCATGGAGAAAGGTTGTCTTTACATCTAACTTCTCAAGATGAAAATATTCAACTGCTACTAGACTTAAATTAGTTCTAATTGAAGTCATTTTAACAACAGGAGAAAATATTTCATCAAAATCAATACCTTTCTTCTGTGCAAAACCCTTCACCACAAGTCTAACTTTGTACCTATGTTTTCCTCCATCTTCTTCCTTCAGCCTGTAAACCCATTTATTCTTCAATGTGGTTTTACCTGTAGGCAACCTGACTAAGTCCCAAGTCTGGTTATGCATTAAGGAGTCCATCTCTTCTTCCATGACTAGCTCCCACTTCTTCCTACTTTCAACCTGCATTGCTTCTTCATAACATTCGGGTTCACCAGAATCAGTCAACAATAAATAATATAATGAAGGAGAGTATCGTTCAGGGGGTATACTTATCTTGGTAGATCTTCTAACACCTTTTTTAGGTGTTTGGGGTGCCTGTTGGTGTTGTGGTGATTGTTGTTGTTGTGGTTGTTGATTATTATTATTTTCAGGCACCTTCACTTTTTCAGTGATCTCATCAAGAACTGTGTATTCCTTGTTTTCTTTTTCCTATTTCTTTTCCTGCAACTGATTCTTATAAAAGACCTTTTCATTGAATATTACATATCTACTCCTAATGATTTTGTGATTTCATAAATCATATAAGCGATAACCAAATCATTAACACCATATCCAATAAAGGTACATTTCTTTGATTTTTCCTCAAGCTTTGTTATATTTTCTTTATTAATATGGACAAAGGCCTCACAACCAAAAGGCTTTAAAAGGGAGTATTTTACCTTTTTACTTATCCATGCTTCCTCTGGAACACCACCATCTAAGGAACTTGAAGGCCCTCTGTTTATTAGAAAAACAACAACATCTACATCATCTACCTAAAATTGTAAAGGCAATCCTGCATGCAATCTCATGCACCTTGCACGCTCCATGATTGTTCTGTTCATCCTTTCTGACACACCATTTTCTTGTGTTGTTCTTGGAAATGTCTTCTCTCTGTGAATTCCATGCTCTGAACAGTACTTATCAAACTCTTTGCTACAATATTCACCTCCATTGTCTGATCTAAGACACTTCAATTTCTTTCCCGTCTCAATCTCAACATAAGCTTTCCATTTCTTGAAAGTATCAAATACATCAGATTTATTCTTAATACAATAAATCCAAGTTTTTCTAGTTGCATCATCAATAAAAGTAACATAATAATGAGAGTCATCGAGAGATGATACCTGAGCAGGTCCCCATACATCTGTATGCACAAGCTCTAATTTTTCGCTCTTCTTTTCTTTCCCAACTCTAAGAAATCTGACTCTCTTTTGTTTTCCATACATGCAATTCTCACAGAAGTCCAAATCAACATTCTTCAAACCCAACAACGAATTCCTTGAGTGAAGAATCTTCATCCCCTTTTCACTCTTGTGTCCGAGCCTATGATGCCATAATGCTGCATCTGCTCCTTTGGAAGTTAAAGCATTAACAGATTTAGAAATACCATTGCATAAATAAAATGTACCAACCTTCTCACTTTTTGCTATTACAAGGGCTCCTTTAGTGACCTTCCAAGCTTTATCTGTGAAAGTTGTCACACAACCTTCACCGCCTAACTAACCTATTGAAATAAGATTTTTCTTCAGATCTAGAACATGCCTTACCTCCTTTAATAGCCATTGGTTTCCATTCTTCTGTTTTACAAGAACCTTACCCATCCCAACAATTTTACAGGGTTTATTATCACTCAAACAGACTTGTCCAAAATCTCCTTGAACATAGTCATGAAAATATTTCTTATCAGGTGTGGCATGGAATGAGGCCCCTAAATCTACCACCCAGGAATTAGTAATATTTTGGAAAGAAAGAATCAAAGCATCTTGTAACACCTCACCTGCCACATTTTCTTCATGATTTTTTTCTTGTTGTTCATCTCCTTCTTTTCCCTTCCGAGATCTACAGTCTTTCTTTAGGTGTCCTTTCTTTCCACATATCCAACACACTGTCCCTGATTTGGACTTGGATCTACCTTTCCTTGATTTACTACGATATCCTAAGCTCTTTCCTCTTTCCATTTTTCTTCCCCTAGACTCTGCACTCAAAGCATTACTCGATGTCTCACCAGAGATTTTTCGTCACATTTCCTCGCTAAGGATAGCACTGACAACATCATCAAACTTTAAAGTACTAGATCCAGAAACAGAGTTACTAATGGCCATTAATAAACCATTCCAACTTTCTGGCAATGAGCACAAGAATAACAAAGCTCTAACTTCATCATCAAAGTTTACCCCTACAGAACTTAACTAACTTGTAACAATATTAAAATCATTTAAATGGTCTACAACAGATCCACCTTCTGACATCTTAATATTAAATAACAGTTTCA
Source organism: Pinus taeda (assembly GCA_000404065.3). NCBI lineage: Eukaryota > Viridiplantae > Streptophyta > Pinopsida > Pinales > Pinaceae > Pinus > Pinus taeda. The sequence goes on from APFE030399160.1 coordinate 18,815, forward strand.
TAAGAAATACCTTGTTTGAGGCCAAGGGTTTTTCATATAGTTTCGCCAATGCCTTAATCAAACCCTCTGTCGTTTTTTCCTTCAAAATGTTGAAGGCGACCGACGTTACGAGACACAATTGTACTATTCTGAGTGTCGTTCTATCGAGAAGGTCTCGTTCTTCATCTGTGATACCCGTCATCATCTTTGTTTTTTTGCCCAATGGTAGGTACAGATCTTTCTGATACAAATAATCTTCCATCTACATCTTCCATAGAAAGAAGTTTTGGTCGTTAAATTTCTCGACCCTAAACTTACATCTTCCACCATTGCTCCCACTCGAATCAGGAACCCTTCTCTCCTGCAAGTTTGTCAACTAAATAGACCTTCGTCTCTGATACCAGTTGTTAGAAAATTATATATTACAAAGCAATGGAACACAAAATATTGCATAAATATAAACACAGAAAATGCATAAAACTAGAGGGACATATATATACATGGTTCACCTAGTTTGGGCTACATCCACCCTAAACAACTAGTCCTTCCTTTCTATTATCTAGCAAAATGAAGAGACATAACCTATAGCAGATCTGCTGTAATATCCTCTATTTTCTCTCACAGTCTCACCTCTATGTTTCTCGCTCGGAGAATACACATCTATTACATAGCCTGAATACAATGCCCTCATACAAAGAGAGAGGTTGCCTTCTAGGGAAAAAAACCCTAAAATAAGCATAATTTCTACCATCAGATCATCCCACTAATGAATGACCCAAATTGACTAGAAATTACTATACTTTTACAAGGAAATTTTACATCTGTTTTTAGCTTTGAGGGCACTGCCCCCGAAACCCCGCCCAGGGACTGCTGGCCCCCTGATCCCCTAGCCAAGGGGGATCAACTGCCCCGAACCCCGATGGGGGGGACAAGTCCTCCCCACACCTCCCTCGCGTGGAGGGGTGTACAAACTTCCCGGGGTATACATTTGAACGAAACAAAGACCTCTAAATAATCATTCTCCACACCCAACATTCCTTACGCCTCTTGTATATGTCCACGAAATCATTCATATCATTCTTAGTGACCCCATGGATATCATTATTCCATGCTTATGCCACCCTTTGGAGTATTCAACTAAACTAAAGCTTACAATTACACTATTATTTTACAAAAGTGCTTACTATCTCTTTACTTTCTTCCAATTGGTAAATTACACTCATGCTACACATATCCCAATAATTATAACGAAATCAACTATGCCCCATCACCTTGTTATCCAACAATTAAATTACATATATGTTGGTCTTTCCAATAATGTAACAAAATCGATTACCACACGTCATCCCCACTTGCATGTTAGCTCTTCTGACCTCATGAGGAATGGTATCCCACCCTTTTAGTCTTATCCTCCAATTTGATAGCTTTATTTATGGGGGTCTTTCCAGAGGGATCCAAAGGAAAATTTACCCAAAAGAGGAAGGTATGGGTTTTGATGTTTCATAGTGTATTCTTTAGTGACAAATTAATTTAAATTGCATTGATATTGATGATGGTAGTAATATTTCGATCAAATAAATTATATCAAAAAAATAAATAAATTATATTGTTTTAAATATAAATTTAAAGTTAAATGTATTCATATAGAGGGTGATGCTTCCTGATAATTTTTATTTATTTTATTTCATATAATATAATGATTCAATAAAAATTATCATTTAATTTTATATAATAGAGTGACTTGATAGTTTAAAATAAGATTATGGCTTAATCATAGATATATAACATTTGAGTTGATTTATTATTACTTTATATTTACCTATTTGTGTTTATTTATTATTAGTATATATTTATCTTGATGGAATTTAGAGGGATCAAAATTATTTAGATGCAAATATCTTCCAAGTATAAAATTTGACTAAAGGTTTGCATCAATTGATATTTGATATCGATTTGATCCACTTCAACACTTGATGGATCTAGAACTAATATGAATCTAAACCAATTTTCATTTTAAACTATAATTTGTTGTAATGTCCTTTAAATGTTGAAGTGGAATTATAAAAGGCTTGCTTGTCATGTTTTCTAAGGATACAAGCCTCACATTGCTTCATGTTCCTTGGACGAATGGTGGGCAAGCCAAAAGCACCATTTTTATTCATGACATGAAGACTCTCATAATTAATGTGCACAAATATAACATACCACAAGATATTAGACAACATTGTACATTCATCAAGGTGTGAAAAATACATAGAATTATGTACCTATCTAGATGTCCCTTTCAACTTCAATATTTTCTCATCCTCCCATCTTGTCAAGATGACCATGTTGTGGGAATACATCCTTATTTCAACTTTTCCATCAAACATGTGAATGGAATGGCCTTGCTATTGAATATGCAATGGAGACAACAAGTTCCTCTATAACTTAGGAAGATAGGTAACATTACTATCCAATATTTGTTATTCAGTATGTTTAATTTTCTTCATGGAAGAATAATTTTGAAATGATTCTATATAGAAATTTGTCATCCATGAATTTTGACCCAAGACGTTTTATAGCATCATTTTCCCTTCAAAATGTTTTGTATCCTTGATGATGGTAGCAATATGTTCTCGAAGTTTCATTGACCATGATACATTTTCATCATAATTATTGACAAAATATAGAAGTAATAGACAAAACCTTTTTCATATTTTTTTATATAAAAAAATTTGGTTGAAATTTTATCCTAGCCACCTTTAAAATAGGGAATTATGATTATTCGAGGTTTTTGTCTTTTCATAAAAAAGACAATTCTGGTTAAAATTTCTATTTTTTTATTACTTGAATAGAGAGGGAAAATCAAGAGTTAATGAGTGGATAAAACATCAAGCACATGATCTAAACTATAACCCAGTCAATAAGTGAAAAACACATGTAACCCAATCAAAAGTGAAATCACCAATACACATGCCATTTCTAGTTGTTGCATTCTTCTCCTCTCCACTTGACATCTGTGTGCATCAGTGTCTCCTCAATGCTGCTACCACCATAATTTCATATGAAAATGGATATGTGTGACCTTGTAGTTTCAAAATTTGGTTTAATAATGGTAAAGAGATGTTCGATATCTATTAAGGATATCATAATATCTATAAGCTCTGTCTCAAAAGCCCCCTTCCTTAATTTCTACTATTTAGTTTCCTGAATGCGGAGTTTGATTTGATTTTGTGCCAGATTATGCTACATTAATATTTTCTACATCCTACAAAGTCATAAATTTTTCTTCTCTTAGAACTATGAAATCATTTTACTTCTCTTAAAAGTCTGAAATGAGGTGGTTGTGGGAATTAGTAACTTGCAAGTCAATATGAGAAATTTATGAGAGTAACACTCATATTAATGCTCTTGGGAGCTTAGTACTCTAAAAGGGTGAGTGGAGCTGGCAAGGCAGCTTGGGTAGCTACAAGCATATATGGTGAAGCTGAAGCCAAGGTGATAAAGTAGTTTAAGGAGATTTTTAAGGACCATAATCCCCCCCATGGTTCCTCCATTCTATTTACTATTTCTCCTACTAGGATAGAAGTATGTATGATCAATATCTCATCCTACAAAATTCATAATTTCTTGTTTTGGTCTATTATGGAAGGATGTTGATTAACTAGTTTGTCTTGGTAGATTGCATTCTCTAAAAATTGTTCAATTCCCAATAAGGACACAACAGTGACAGAGAACAAGATCATTTTTGAAGGGGTCCTCACATCTATCATTGGCAAAAGTAGTGGATTTTTTGTTGCCAAGACTTCAATCACAAATTGGGTCTCCAAGTTGGTAATTACCTACAAATAAAATTCATTGTATGTTAATATATGAATATTTCGCATTGATACAATTTAGAAGTTCTGGTGATCCACATGTTTCTTTTTGTGCATTGGGTGCATCGAATGTGGACAGTAACACAACCATATGAACTTAAAGGCTAAAAGGTGAGGGTGGGTATGTACAATTTCACATAATATTCAAATATTCAAATCCTTAGATTTTCAACCTTGAAACCTTGTGCTTTTAAACATGGAAATGCATATTTATTGGATAAATTCCATTACAAAACCCTTTCTCAAGCACATGTCAGACCAAGATTTAGATGGGTCTATGTTGGATCTATGAACTCCACTGCAAGAAGTAGAAACTAACCTCCTAGTTTTTTTGCGAATCAAGATTGAAACTCCACACACTTATTGCTTTAGCGATTCTCAGGTAAATTTTAGATAGGAATATTGAAATCCCTGGATTCTCTAACTTTGAAACCTTGAGCTTTTGAAAATGGAAATGATCTTTTAATTAATGGATTCTACTAAAAATCATTCCTCAACCATTTACTAGATTGAAAAAAATAGAGATAGATGATCTATTGAAATTGTCATTGGTTAGAAATTTTGGGAAATAATCCATCCCATGGTGGGATTCATTGTTCACTGAATTGTTTTTAATCTCTATCAATTTTAAAGAAAAGGAGAAGAAAACCATGTAATGGTTTCTCACTTTTCCTTTCTAAATTGGGCTCACCCTACATTTGATCCTACATCCCAAACTTTCATTCAATAAAAGTGGACCAACACAAGAACCACTCTTGAAAATAGAGGGTCATCCATATAGTGCTCCTTATGATCTTTGCTTGTTTTATTTGGGGCAATTTAATGTAAAGATTATGTGGATGAAGAAAACACTATAAATGATGAGATTGATGTCCAGAATAGACTTCCTCTTATCAAGCAAAATTATCCATTTTTGATAATTATAGTCTTCATTGCGATCAATAGTCTTCATTGTGATCAATAATCTTCATTTTGGTCGATCTCAAACTATTTTCTTCTACTAATCTTATTATCACCATAGTTAGTTTAGCCATCTTTTCATATCGATTATATGAAAGGGGTAGTTGAAATCGTAAACCATTTAACTATTGAAACATCATATCTTCTCTCTTTCCCTCTCTCTCCAATATTAATAGGTTGAATTACTATAACACAAATCAATTCACATTCAATTCAATATTTTTTGTTATACTTACATTGAAATAAATGCACATTGTTAATCCAATCACTTGAAACTTAATGTACCATCATACATCCAATTACATCAAATTAAAAATAAGCATATACACTGAAATCAATGCATTCAATGCAATAAATCAGATATGATTAGAAGAAAAATTCTACAGTGAAATCAATGAATCTAATACAAGATATCAAATAGGATTAGCAAACAACATCTACACTGAAAATCAATGCATCTAATTCAAGAAATCAAATAGCAGTATATATCAACATCTACTCTAAAATAAATGCATCTAGTGAAGAAAATAAAATATAATTAGAAATACACATCTACACTTAAATCAATGCATCTAGTGCAAGCAATCAAATAGAATTATAAATCAACACCTACACTAAAATCAATGCATCTAGTGCAAGCAATCATATAAAATTATAAAGAATTTAGATTGAAATCAACACATTTAGTATAAGAAATCAAATATGACTATAAATAAATGCATAGTCTAACGAGGCAGAGGAGTTGCCCGGATAGCTATGGAAATTCCGGTCATATTTAAAGAAAATCCGGCAAGGATTTTTGTAGATCCAAGTTATAGTTGTTAAAATTCAAAATTTTAGGTGTCCTAGATGTTTTTTATGGTGCTAATCCATTTCCACCATCAAAAACACAATTCAAACACTACCTCTACAAGTTTTTTTTATTTTTTTTTCCAAATTCTGACCACTTTTGGTCGTCCGAGAAATTCCTCTGCCTTGTTAGATGACTCCATAAATAAACATCTACATTGAAATTAATGCATCGAGTGTAAGAAATAATATATAATTAGAAATCAACATCTACACTGAAATCAAGTCACCTAGTGCAAGCAATATTATAGGATTAGAAATCACCATCTACACTAAAATCAATGCATATAGTGCAAGAAATGTTCTTCCCTCTCTCCCCCTCCATCAATATTTATTTCTCCCTCGATCTCTCCTACTTTATCTCTCTATCTCAAATCCAAACATATACACATTCTCTCTATCTCTCCCACGTCACTCCATCTCTCTCTCTCTCTACTTTTCTCTCTCTATGTCTTTCTTCTTCTCTCACCCACTCCCCTTCCAACTCAAACTCTTTGTCCCTCCCTCTCTCCTCCTCTCTCTACCCCCCTCTCTCCCCCCTATCTCCTTCTCTCTCTAAAGTCCTCTCTCTCATCCTTCCTTTCTCTCCCTTTCACTTCACTCTACCTCCCTCTCTCTCTCTCTCTCTCTCTCTCTCCCTCTCCCTCTCCCTCTCCCTCTCTCTCTATTCTCCAACCATGTCACTATCTCCCTCCATCTCTAATTTTCTCTACCCCACTCTCTCAACCCTCCATATTTGTATCTCATCTTTTATATATTACCTTTCTCTCTGGCTCTCACTCCTATCCTTCTTTCTCTGTTCATTCTCCTCCCCTCTCCTTTAGTTTAACTCCTTCAATGCAAGAAATCAAATAGGATTAGAAGTCACCATCTACACTAAAATCAATGCATATAGTGACAGAAATCTTATTCCTT
>APFE030399169.1:6163-20401 GCA_000404065.3 Pinus taeda
TTTCTTTGTTAAGGGAATGCAAGTTGCAGGATGGTAAAAGATGAGTATAATGCTCACTAGTTTTGCAGCAATGTATTTCATTTCAGCTCTTGTCACCCATATGTGTTTTTATTGGGTTGATGTACCTGTTGGTGTTTGCAAAAGAAGAGTTGAAGTTACACCTGTACATAGATGTTGTAGGTGTATTTTTCAAATTGTATATAGGTCATTGTACATGATACATGCATAGGTGTTTGTAAATGTATCTTGTTGACAGTCAACTAGTGTCGCTTGTGAGCACACTTTTACATTGTCAATTGTGTCACACATTGATTATCGACTTGTGTCGATTGTGGTGCACATGTTTTGTCGACTTGTGTCGGTTGTGTACACACTTGTTATGTTGATGGTTGGGTCCATTGTTCAACATATTTCAGGACAAATTGTTGTTGATGATTGTCTTGTTGCACAAGATACCTTTGGTGTCATTTGGTGCAGGGAAGGAAATTGGTGCAAAGCAGTGCAGAATCCCATGAGCTGGAAAAGCATGCATGCAAAGAGGGCTCAAATTTTAGCATGGGTCTCTACTTCTTTTGAGAAGTTTTTGTAGCAAGTATCCCAAGAATTTGGGATGAGCATTTGTAGTACATTTGCATGCTATAGCCGGTAAAAGCCTTCTCATTTGGGAGGCAGCTCTTCTTCTGGAGCGAAGCTACCATGGATGGGAATCGTGACAGTTGTCAAGCTCACATGCTCAGAGGAAGATTTCAGCTCATATATCAACAAGTATCATTGCTGGTTTCTGCAAATTTTAGATTTGTCTGGCGAAAGAACTTGGTCGGGATTCGACGAGTACTTGGTTTATGCAGCAACATTCGCCATGACGACAGTTGATAAGGCAGGACATTTTGGCATCAGTATGCTCTTTTGGCTGAGCGGAAGAGGATATTTCTGTTCCTCAAGTGCTGTACAGTTCAGTTCAGAGATTTAGTAAGCTTTTGGGGACCAAAAGCCTTCTCATTTGGGAGGTGTGATTAGGAGCTCAAGACCAAGTGTCGTAAAATGGTCAAAAATGAAAGTGCTTAGAACTGGTTCAAACCTAAATGACCGGATAGAGCTCGTCCTCCTGATTTCGGCACCGCAAACGGTTCGAAAAACGATCTCCGTATGCAAAAGTTATGCCAAAAATAAAATTGCCCAGTGACTCTTAATTTTTGAATTTTTTCAAAAAAAATTAAAAAAAAGACTATTCCACTGAATATTCCTTGGAATATTTCAGGGAATATTCTTTTTGGGCAGCGAATCAAAAATTGCCACGTGGCTCAAGTGACATCAGCATGATGTGGGCGCTTATTTTAAAAGTTTTGTGCCTTCACAAGTTTTGAACCCACAACCTCATGTACCCAAACATTCCACCTTACCAACACGCTACATGGGTAGGTCTTGTTAGAAAAGTGGAACAAAATTCATTTGAGTTTTAAGGTTGCATTGGGCGGGGCCCCAAGGGGGCCAGCCCCCATACCATATGCTCATCTACCAAGAACCGCAGGCCTCCACCTAACTGCCAGCACATTAAAACGGTTAGTGTTATGGTTTATGCATTATTTAAAGTGTGGTCACATTATGGCGGAAACCAAGGGTTAACCCACAACTGTTTTGACATGAAACCCAAGGCAAACCTCCCACACGCCTTAATTTCGCTCACATGGCGTAGTTAAACTGCAGTTAGCCGACGGTTATGGCAGATTTAGCGGATCTGTTGGCGGTGGCGCCAAATTTGGCGGCGGCGCCATATTTAGCGAGGTTATCTGGCAGTTAGCCAGTTTTAACTGGAGTTTTTCTAGGGGCAAACTGGAGAAACTTTAATGAGCCATAACTTTGGCTAGGAAAGTCCTTTTTGGATGAATTTATTTTTGATTTTGGGTCTATTCAACCTTTTGAAGCCATTGGGACAGGTTTCACAGCCATCTAAGGTCATTTGCAAGTATTTTTGCTTCGTGGAAGTTCCAGGAGCCACCAAGGCCAAATCAGTTTGGGAGTTGCATTGGGATGTGTGCAGCCATTGAATGTGGAACAAAGGTCATTCCTGAAGGTTTTCAGCATTTTGAATCCATTTCTACAGCTCGTTTTGCCTGTTGAGGCATTCTTCTCGCTGTTTAGCTTCAAGGAAGCTTTCAGGGCCACTAGGGCCATTTCAGTGCTTGAGCTGTTTGGGGCTATGTTCATCCATTTTTGTTGAGTCAAAAGCCTATGTCTGCTATTTTCGACCTTCTGAGTCTAATGGCAGAGGTTTCAAAACCAATCGAGGTCAACTTCACCTTGAAATTCTCCATGCAAGTTTAAAGGGCCACTAGGTCCAATTGGGGAAAGTACTGTATCAGGTACAATTTCACTGTTTAGTGCTTGGGAAAGAGCATGTTTAGCTAATTCCTATCTTCCGATTCTGTATTTACAGTCATATCTGTCTTTTGAGACACTAATATTCTTGTGTTAGCCTTTGTAGCATTTTTAATACAAGAGGACAAGCCTAGCTGGAGAGGCTTGGTCCAGCAGAGGTAGCCCAGAAGGGGTGAACTGCTTTATCATTTTGATGTCTTTATTCGTTGAAGATGATATGCTAAACAAAACTGATATAAAGTGTAAAACAACAAATATACATAACTTGCATACACACATAATCACCGATTCAGCTGCAAAAAGTTATTTGTCTTATTCCACAAGACATCAAACTTCAAGTATGTGTATGTCAAAGACTTCTAAGTGTTTACTTCGTTATTTCTTTAGGCAGAGCCTGTAGAGGGCTAGGTAGCCTCTGGAACTCATCCTCTCTTTAGAGGTGACATGTCCAGTGAATGCCCCTACAATCTATCTCTGTATAAGAAATAAGAAGTTTTCACCTTTTTAGAGGTCACTTGGAGTGTATAACTCACATTTGAAATTATGGAAAATGGATACCTTGCACCCTTAAACAAGTACATTCCATTTTCAGATCAATCCTTTAGGCTTGAACCAACATCTCTTCTAGAAAAATTCAATAATTCCAATTTAATAATCCTATTGGCCTATATTTGTACCTTTTGGGACAATTACTAGTTGTAACAACAACATAGATGTTGAGGTTTTATGTTGTTATTGCGATAAATAACGAATTAAATGTAGGGGTGGATAAGTATGTATGGAGTGTATCATTATTGAATTTTTGGATATTGCATACACTTTTTTTATTTTTTATTTTTATTTTAATTAATTATTGAAAAATAAAAAAATGTTATAGTAGTTATATCTTAATATTTTAATTTAATTTGTGTGTTTAGATATAGTTATTGTATTAATTTATTATTATGTATGTAATATTTTTTTCCTATATTTATTTAAGTTACTTGGTCTATTGAGGTAAACATGTGACGAGAGACTATTATGATGTGATTCAACATCTTAGGTCACTTTAAGGAAATGGAACTGACGAAACACAATCAATTTGACCTTCCACACATCCTATAGCACCTTCAAGTGCCAACTAACCCTTCTAGGTTATCAACCCCTGAGACAACTCATAATTTGACTGATCTTGACCCTCAATCACTCCCATGACAAGCCCTGCAAGCGACTAAGGCCTTTTAGTCGCTCCCACAACAAGGCATGCTAGCAACTGTGGACTTTTTCAGCGAGTTTTGTGCGAGCGACCCCGAATTTTGTGCCCCTTTTTTAGGGCTAGGATTCAGGCCACTGCCCAGAACTTCATCAAAACTTCAGGAATGATAAATAACATGGAAACAAAGGTACTAATGCAAACATTGATACAAGTACTTGATTTGACCCCTATTAGCCATGACATACATTTCGTCAAACATGTCACAAATACGTAATCTACAAGTCATAATAATATATCTAAGCATAAGGGTCTCATACTGAGATTCACAAAGAAGCATTCATACCTTATCACAATAGTTGCATTATCATATATTAGGTCATATATTCATTGTACATTCATTTGTTAATCAAAACATAATGAGAGCCATACATCATCATTGTCATAAAACATGCTCATAGCCAGCATATAAACAATGGAAATAACTAGGATATAATAGTCAGAAAATCCACATATGAACTACTACATTTACCCATGCCAAGGAGAAGAAGTTCTTATTAATGAATGAAAAGCTAACCAAGTTTGGGACTTCCACGAACCACTTGACCATAGATTTTGGGACAATTGCTAGTTGTAACAACAACATAGATGTTGAGGTTTTATGTTGTTATTGCGATAAATAACGAATTAAATGTAGGGGTGGATAAGTATGTATGGAGTGTATCATTATTGAATTTTTGGATATTGCATACACTTTTTTTATTTTTTATTTTTATTTTAATTAATTATTGAAAAATAAAAAAATGTTATAGTAGTTATATCTTAATATTTTAATTTAATTTGTGTGTTTAGATATAGTTATTGTATTAATTTATTATTATGTATGTAATATTTTTTTCCTATATTTATTTAAGTTACTTGGTCTATTGAGGTAAACATGTGACGAGAGGCTATTATGATGTGATTCAACATCTTAGGTCACTTTAAGGAAATGGAACTGACGAGACACAATCAATCTGACCTTCCACACATCCTATAGCACCTTCAAGTGCCAACTAACCCTTCTAGGTTATCAACCCCTGAGACAACTCATAATTTGACTGATCTTGACCCTCAACCACTCCCATGACAAGCCATGCAAGTGACTAAGGCCTTTTAGTCGCTCCCACAACAAGGCATGCTAGCAACTGTGGACTTTTTCAGCGAGTTTTGTGCGAGTGACCCCGAATTTTGTGCCCCTTTTTTAGGGCCAAGATTCAGGCCACTGCCCAGAACTTCATCAAAACTTCAGGAATGATAAATAACATGGAAACAAAGGTACTAATGCAAATTTCTCTGAGATTTAGGCATAGTCAATTACAGATTTTATAATTTCCTTCATTCCCTTACGCAAATGATTCATGAACGAAATTTTTTTCTGGTGACAATACCAATAAAATGGATTTCCTTACAATCGTAAATATGTTATCACCAGGGGTCACAGACCGACCATATACCCACAGTGGAGGACGCATTAGCTGTCCGCTCCAGTTTGGACAGGAAGGGTCGGAGAAGGGCAATCATTTATAGGACCAAAGAGTCGGGTGGAAAAAGGGAGAGAGCTCTCCGTTCCTGGTTCTCTTGTACAAGTACTTGATTTGACCCCTATTAGCCATGACATACATTTCGTCAAACATGTCACAAATATGTAATCTACAAGTCATAATAATATATCTAAGCATAAGGGTCTCATACTGATATTCACAAAGAAGCATTGATACCTTATCACAATAGTTGCATTATCATATATTAGGTCATATATTCATTGTACATTCATTTGTTAATCAAAACATAATGAGAGCCATACATCATCATTGTCATAAAACATGCTCATAGCCAGCATATAAACAATGGAAATAACTAGGATATAATAGTCAGAAAATCCACATATGAACTACTACATTTACCCATGCCAAGGAGAAGAAGTTCTTATTAATGAATGAAAAGCTAACCAAGTTTGGGACTTCCACGAACCACTTGACCATAGATTGGCTGAACCAAAACTTTCTTTCAGCCAATCACCCCTGTGCCATATTCCAAGCATGAATATGGGATCTCATGAAATAGATCAATCAAAACCAAACCAGGGCTTCTAGAGGCCAAACCACATCAACCCTCAAACATTGATTCCACCTCACAGTTGGACATCACTAACTATCACTAGATAGGTCTCTACCCAAGCTATCTAAGGCTCCAGAGCGTTTGTGCCAACCAGGGCTTCTAAGACTAGTAACTCAACCCACAGTTGTTGTCAAGCTTCCAAAATGTTTGTCCAACCAGGGATTCCAAGATTATTAACTGAACCCACCAAGGGATTCCAGAGCGTTTTTCCAACCAAGGCTTCCAGGACTCGTAACTCAATCCAAGTTGTTTCAGGGCTTCCATAGCGTTTGTCCAACCAAGGCTTCTAAGAACTAGTAACTCAACCCACAGTGAAAGGAACATGAGAACCAACCAAAAAACAAAAGGGAAGAAACCCACAACACCATCACTATCAATCTAGGTAATCCTCCATGTCAATGATAGATCATAACCAAGAAACCACATGCATGTGTCATGCATGCCAAAACTAGCAAGGAAATCATACATGCAACTCAGTACCTGCAAGCAAAACCTGTTGTAGTTGTTGATCTCGATGTCCTCTTGCGCTTTCCTACTCTTTCTTTGCCTTCTTGCTCCAAATCCCAAGTATGCTACACTCCTCCAAGAGTGCTCCAAGAAAACTCTAATTGTCCAAGAATATGAGAGAGAGAGAGAGAGAGAGAGAGAGAGGATAGAATGAGAGTACCAAAAAATGAAATGACAAAAGTTGAATCGACAAAAGCTGTGAACTGATCCTCATAAGCCTTTTATTAACGGGGCCTCTATTTTCTTAATTTTCCATTATTTTCCTTCATTTTCCTCCTCGCATGCAACCTGTGACCCTTCACCTTCCTTTTCTCCTAATTTCCATTTTTCACAAATAAAATGCCAATTAATGCCACTTTCCCTTTCCAAAGCCTTTGTCATTGCCTTTGTTAATTTCCTTAGCCATAATAAACAATATGAACACTCACATTAGGATGTTTTTCCCAAAATTCAGCTTGGAATAAGTGTCTCGTGACCTTGGTTATTATTTTGTCTTTATTAACTTTATTTACATGGAATTCTGACCAAGGTTGTTACAAAACCCTCCCCCTTGGGGGAACACCATCCTCGGTGTTCAATGACATATACAACAAACAAGACCGCTGAAAAGCAAAACATAATGCCCATGGAGCTTTATAACTTAGCTCGTTGCAGTATTTACAATGATCAACTTGCTTAAAAGTAAACCAACACGACATCATAACAACATGACAACTATAATGACATGACACCCATACTGCTTATTGGAGCTTTATAAAACAGCTCGTGGCAGTATTTACATCCATATAAATATATACATATACCAAAACATCACATCAAAACATATGCCAAAAAACATTCGCTCAACCAGCGAATAGAGAAGGATACATATCCCGCATTTGATCCGTTATCTCCCATGTAGCTTCATCAAGCCCAAATTTCTTCCACTACACTTTAAGCTCCTCAATTGTTTGGTTCTGAAGTATTAGCATCTTTCTCTGCAAAATGCACTGAGGTTTCGGCTGGAATTCTCCTTCTGGATCCACCTGCAATACAGACTAGTCAATCGCATGATTAGCATATTTAACATACTTTTTAAGCAATGACTCATGGAAAACATCATGGAATTTCACTATCAGGGACAATGCAATTCGATGGGATATTGGTCCAATCCTCTCAAGAATCTTGAAAGGTCCACAATACCAAGGTGTTAACCTGGCACATGATCCAATCCTCAAGGATCTCTTCTTAGTCTTGATATGCAAGTACACATGTTCCCCAACCTGAAACTCCTTAAATAATTTGTTATGATCTGCATAACTTTTTTGTCTGTCTTGTGCCGTCTATAAATTATTTTTTATTACCTGCATTTCATTTTCCATCTCTGCCAACACGTTTGCTCCTATCAATACCCTATTTGTTGGATCACTCCAACTAATAGGAGTATTACAACTCCACCCATGGAGTGCCTCAAATGGACTCATCCTCAATAACTCCTGGTACCCATTGTTGTCAGCAAACTCCACCAATGGAAGGTACTCCTCCCATCTCCTCTGCTAATGCATCACATACATCCTCAACATGTCCTCCAATATCCTGTTGATCCTCTTTGTCTGTTCACCTATCCGTGGATGATAAGTTGCGCTAAAGGCAAACTCTCTCCCCAAACCTGCAAACAACTCTTTCCAAAACTTGGAAGTGAACTTAGCATCTTTATCTGACACAATATTCTTTGGAACACCATGCAATCTCACTACATCTCTGATGAAGAACTGTGCTACATCATTAGCTGAATAAGTAGACTTCACTGGAATGAAGTGTGATATATTTGTCAACCTGTCTACCACAACCATGATGGAATCATGTTATCTAGATGTCCTTGGCAACCCTGTGATGAAATCCATGGAAATGACCTCCCACTTCCACTATGGAATTGGAATCAGCTGAAGTAATCCACTTGGATGCTTACATTATGCTTTCACCTGTTGACAGTCCAAGCATCTCGCCACAAACTCTGCCACTTCCTTTTTCAGATTCGGCCAATAATGAAACTTCTTCAATGTTGTCAATATATTTTGATATCTTGGGTGACCTGAATATGGTTTAGCATGAAATTCCTTCAAGATAAGCTTCTTGAGCTCACTGTTATCTCACACATAGATCATGTCCCTAAATCTGACCAAGCTATTCGGTGTGAGACGATAGTCCACATCTTGATCACTTGTACCCTATTGTAACCTGTGCATAAGCTCAATGTACCTATCATCCTACTGTCCTACCTGCAAGATCTGATCCTACAAGTCTATCCCATTGTTATGCAACCAGGTCATAAGATAGAAGAAGAGATAGATCAATGACTTCAAAATAAGCCTCTTCGAGGGGGCAACCTCATTTACATTACACAAATGAACAATTCTTAGATGATACAAATGATAATACCTCCTTTCTATATATAGGAGTCTAAGGGGTCACAATATAATCAAAGCCTACATAACAATAGTATTGTAAGGGCACAACAATAACAATAGTGGGCTTCTATGGGGCACAATAATACTAATATGGGGACTACATGGGCACAACAATGCAATAAGGGGGTTGCATTGATAACAATAATGGGCGACACTAGTAGTATAGGGACCTAACATACCCCTCTCCTCCAAAAAAATGTTGTATTCAACGCTTGAGTAGTTTGGGATGCTTTTGTATAAAATTCTTATCCTCCCATATGGAGTCTTCAGCGGGTAAGTTCTTCCACTTGATGAGATACTCTGAAATTGATCAATTCCATATCTGTCGGATTCTTGATTCTGTGATTGCTTCAGGTTCCAATATGATTTTTCCTTCCTCTTCAAGTTCTGGCAATATGGTTTGAACTGAGAGCTTGTCACCTATAACCTTCTTTAATCATGAAACATGGAAAATGGGGTGCACTAGGGAAGATGTAGGAAGCTCCAATTTGTATGCCATAGTACCAATCGTTTACAGCACCTTGTAAGGACCATAATGCTTTGGTGGTAATTTATTATCCTTCTTAGCTTTCTTGAGGGACATTTATTTGTATGGTTGTAGCCGTAAAAATGTCGAGTCACCTACATGAAAACTTATTTCACTGCGATGGTGATATACCTGTTGTTTCATTCGATTATGCTCCAAAGTGAGGTTATCTTTTAAGAGTTGGAGAACATGTTGTTGATGCTCGATGTGATATTACACTGCTTAAACCTTATAATTTTCTCTTAAAGATGGTGTGAAGGATGGTGGATGATATCCATAAAGTGCCATAAATGGGGTCATTTTTGCCGCAGTATGGAGGGAAGTGTTATAAAACCATTCAGTCAAAGCTAACTACTTGACCCATTATGTTTGTTTATCAGATATAGAGCAACGAAGATATCCTTCCAAACATTTGTTCACTATCCTCATTTGTCCATCTATCTTGAGAGTTTGAGGAGTGGTAATTACTGCCAATGAATTACAATATATGGTTAGATTTGTCTCTTCTTTCTCTGGGGTTGCTTCCTGGTGAAAATCCTCTTCTTTTGACATTTCTTGATCCTTTTCTTTCTTCTCTTCACAATCCATGTAAAATAATTTCTTCTTAGCACACTTATGGCCTTTAGTGTATTTGCTATCACAACTGTAAAAAGGTCCTTTTGCTCTTTTTTCCTCCAACTGTTGTGGTGTCAACATTATAAGCTATGGAAGGCTTGTAGAAACAACACTTCCTTCTTTATAGTTATGAGTGGTAGACTTCCTTGTTGCCATAATTTTGCTTTCCATTTTTCTTTCCAACCTGAATGCCTTCTCCAATGAATCAAGTTCCCAAAGATGAACCTCATGTTGGATTTATCCTTTAAAGTCTCTATGAAGATATCAATCCTATGCTCCTCTGGAATATCATTTACCCTTATATTCATTTTTTGGAAGTCCTCAATGTGCTCTGCCATTGAACCCTTTTGTTTGAGATTTATCAATTGGCTAAAGAAGGTGTTTCTCTTTGTATCTTCATAATGTGTTACCATTTCCTCTATAAAAATTGACCAGGTGACAAGTGGTTTACGAGAAAAAATCCCTCTATACTATACAAACTGATTCATTTCTAAATATAAAGATGCAATACGTACCTTTTGTGTGTTTTGCACATTATGGATATCAAAATATTGCTCCATTTGTAGTATCCATGTTTTGGGGTCCTTGCCATCAAACTTCCTCATATCAATCTTTGGAATATGGTGGGTCTTCAATTCAACATTAGATTCTATGAAATCATGATTAAAATTTATTTTGTTCTCATCATGAGTTTCCTCTACTACCTTTTCGTCATTAGGAAGCCTTTCTTGTAGCAACTTTGGCTAAGCTTCCTTCAAACCTTCCCTATCTTTCTTCAAATCATCCATGTTGCGTTTAAATTTTGCTTATATATCATCGATATTAGCTTCCATTGTATAGATAAAACCATTTATCTTAGCTTCTATCACATTCTTCAAATCATCCATCCAATTTTTCTTACTAGGCATTTCTATTTTCTTGATTCAAGTCATTCTTTTTCTTGCTTTTAGGAGCTCTATCTTGAAATGATTGTAACTCTGTAATTTCGGATCTCCAAGTTCTAAAATTTCGTCTTGTGGTATCCTATTGAGTCCTCTTTCCAACCCTACAATTCCGATCTAGATTGGATTCTCCAAGGAAGAGTTATGCACAATCTCTCACGATGGCATGATTATAGACTAGTTCAGTACAACAAACTTGTATGACATGCCATGTTTCACTGCTTTGATATTCGGCCCTGAAAACAATATTTAACAAAATAAAATTCGTCCTCTTTGGGTCACTTTTTACTAAATTTAAATTTGATGCTTAGGGAGAAAGTTATGACGAATTTCCCAACGTCACCTGTTTGAGATTGAATTTTCGAGCCTGCAAAAACCCTAACTTCCTTAGATCATATATCCAAAAATGTAGAGGGACAAGATCTGAAATCCATACGTGAGGTTCATCAAGATTTCGGCTCAAATGAATTTTAATTTCAGCTTCTAAAGCTTCGATAAAAAAAAAGTTATAGCAAAAATTCCACGATGGCCTGTTTAAAGCAGTGAAACCCTAGAATGCAAAGCTCTGATACCAAATGTTATGCAACCAGCTCACAAAATAGAAGAATAGATAGATTAACGACTTAAAAATAATTCTCTTCAAGGGGGAACCTCCTTTACATTATATAAATGAAGAATTCTTGGATGATACAAATGACAATACCTCCTTTCTATATATAGGAGTCTAAGGCGTCACAATATAATCGAAGCCTACATAACAATAATATTGTAAGGGCACAACAATAAAAATAGTGGTCTTCTATGGGGCACAATAATAATAATATGGGGACTACATGGGCACAACGATATATTAAGTTGGTTGCACTAATAACAATAAGGGGTTACACTAGTAGTATAGGGACCTAACACCCATAAGAGCTCATAGTTGCTATATGATTCACCTATATCCTCCTGCTAACAACATCTACAACCTTGTTCTCTTTACCCTTAATTTACCTGATCTCAAAGTCAAACTCACTAATCGTGGCCAACCATCTAGCTTTCTTGGCATTCATATTTGGCCAGTCGAATAGATACCTCAATCCACTGTGATGACTCATCAATACAAACCTCCTACCAAAAATATAGTGCCTCCACATCTTCAATGCATGCATGATCACTGCTAACTCAAGATCATGTGTTAGATAATTATGTTCGTGCTCATTTAGTTTCTGTGAATCATAGCACACTACTAGTCCTTCCTGCATAAGGACTCCACCAAGCCCTATCTTGCAAGCATTTGTACATAACACAAACTCTTTGTCCGAATCTGCAATCTTTAGAACCAGAGCATTTGTCAACATCTGCTTTAGCTGCCCAAAACTGACTGCGCATTCTTCTATCCATTCAAACTTCTTACCTTTCTTTTGCAACGATGTAATAGGATAAACAATCAATGAGAAGTTCCTGATGAACCTCCTATAATAACTTGCTAACCACATGAATGATCTACCTCATCCACATTCCTAGGAGTTGCCCACTCCATGATAGCCCTTATCTTCTCTAGATCCACTGCTATGCCTTCCTTGGAAACCACATGCCCCAAGTAATGTACCTCTGTTTGAAAGAAATTGCACTTGTTGAGTTTAGCATACAATTGATGCTCTCTCGACAATATCAATACTGATGTTCTCTGAATAATCTCAATATTGATGTTAAGTGTTCGACATGCTCTTCTTCATTTTTAGAATATACCAACATATTATCAATAAATACGATAACAAACATGTCCAAATAAGGACGCAACACACTATTAATCAAGCACGTAAAAGTAGTTGGAGCATTAGTCAAACCAAATGGAACTACAACAAACTCATAATGCTCATACCTAGTACTGAAAGTTATCTTGTATATGTCCTCTTTCTTAATGCATACCTGATGATATCCTGATCTCAAATCAATCTTCGAGAACATTGTTGCTCCCTTCAACTGGTCAAATAAGTCATCAATCCTCGACAACAGATACCTGTTCTCGATGGTTACCTTGTTCAACTGTCTATAATCGATGCACAACCTGAGAGTACCATCCTTATTCTTTACAACAAACATCGGTACACCCCAAGGCAGTACACTTTGCCTAATGTATCCTTTGGCAAGCATTTCCTTCAACTGTAACTTCAACTCTACTAACTCTAGAGTGCTCATCATGTATGGTGTCTTTGATGATGGTGCTACCCCTAGTACCAACTCAATAGAAAAGTCCACTTCCTTGTGAGGTGGCAACTCTGAAGTCTCTATCGGAAACACATCCTGAAACTGTTGTAGAATTGGGTACCTGCTCAAGACATCCACATCCTCAACTTCCATACCTTGTCACTGAAAATAACACACACCCTTTCCTCCAACTGTGCTTTTCCTGCATAGTTGTCACCATTCTAACTGATGTTTCCTTCTTCTTACCCTGCAAGATTCTCTGCTCTCCATTGTCATTCAATCACTCAATATCCTTGTCATAAAAATCCACATCGGTCCTATGAAGATACAGCCAATCCATACCCAAAAGCATACTATTCGATCCCAACAACATTACGTTCAAATGCACTGATGTAGGGATGCCATTCAACATAAATGCACAAGCTTTTACCCAATGATGAACTCTCGTATTTGTACTTGTAGCCAACTGCACTAACTAAGGCTCTGCATGCACTTTGTTACTCAAACCACACTTATCCATCAAGTCAAGATTAACATAACTATAATTAGATCTATGATCAATCAAAATAGAAACAACTTGATCACAAAGATTGTCGTCCATCTCAATGATAGATGCCTAATGATCTGCTTGTCTTTTATCCAATGATGCATAAATTTGAGGAATATTATGTCCAACATCCCCCATTGTTTGTGCCTCCTGAGCACTATAAATATGTGGCCTACCTCCCTGATGTTGTGGACAATATCTCCTACATTGATCCTTGCCGCATGTCCAACACTGTAAAGGCTTCCGCCCTACAACCATGTTATGCTCCTCATACTGAAATCTTGGCCCTTTGTCAAATGCATTTAAATTCTTAGGTGGTGCTACATTCTCTTTGTTACGTGTGCCTTAAGGCCTTTCTCACTTCTTGTCTCATTTTCCTTTTTCTTGCATTACCTTTCCAGTCTTGATCCGGATTTAAACAGGAACACAACAAATTACAGAGATAACCATATACACAAAGATGCAGCGGAAATAATACTTCATTTCATTAATGGAAAATAATGAAACATGCTTACAATCAGAAATGGAAATAAACTAGCTAGGGCGATGGTAGCTTATCTCTGAGAAGAGATGTGATGGCTACATGCCTCTGAACTGTGTTACAATGAGGCTCGAAGGCCTATTTATTGTTGAGAAACAATGAAAAACCCTTCACATTCCAAAACCTAACCCTAGGAGATGAAACGCCCAACTGTGGGCCCCGTTTGGGGGTAAGTTGGTACATCAACTTCCCG
>APFE030399169.1:44107-67594 GCA_000404065.3 Pinus taeda
ATGTAGTATTGCCAACATTTCCTTCTCATAAATATATTGCTTGAGATGTAGCAGTAAAAATACCCAATCACCTACATCAAAACATTTTTCACTATGATGTTGATCTGCCTGTTGTTTCGTTTGATTTTGCACCGAAGTGGCATTATCCTTCAAAAGTTGGAGGACTTGTTGTTGATGCTCGATGTGATCTTTTACTGCTTGAACCATTTTCTTCTTGATATGTCCTTCTATCTCTAGAGTTTTGGGAGTGGTAATTTCTTCCAATCCTTTACAAGATATGGTTGGATTCGTTTCTTGATGCTCGATGTGATATTTCACTTCTTGAACATTTTTCTTCTTGATATGTCCTTCTATCTTGATAGTTTGAGGAGTGGTAATTCGACCAATGAATTACAAGATATGGTTGGATTCATTTCTTCTTTCTTGATGTGATCTTTCACTTCTTGCACCTTTTTCTTCTTGATATGTCCTTCTATCTTGAGAGTTTGAGGAGTGGTAATTCTTGCCAATGCTTTACAGATATGGTATGATTCATTTCTTCTTTCTCTAGGGTGGGGTCTGGCATATATCCTCTTCATTTGATGGTTCTTGATCCTTTTCTTCCTCCTCTTCATATTCTATGTAAAATAATTTCTTCTCAGCACACTTATGACCTTTAGTGCATTTGCTATCACAATTGTAACAAAGCCCTTTTTCTCTTTTTTCTTCCAATTCTTGTGGTGTAACCTTTGTAGTTATGGAAGGCTAGGAGAAACAACACTTCCATCTTGATAGTTGTGAGGGGTATGCTTCCTGGTTTCCATAATTTTGCTTTCCACTATGTCACAAAGCCCTTTTACTCTTTCCAATTGTTGTGGTGTTGCTCTAAAGAAAGTGTTTCTCTTTGTATCCTCATAATGTGCTATCATTTCCTTCGTGAAAATTGCCCACGTAACAAGTTGTTTACGAGAACAAAGCCTTCATACCATAAAAATTGATCCGGTTCTAAATATGAAGATGAAATACATACCTTTTGTAACAGTGGTACACCATGTAGATCAAAATATTGCTCCATATGAAGTATCCAATTTATCGGATCCTTGCCATCAAACTTCCTCATCTTGCTTTTTCTTGATTTTAGGAGCTCGATCTTGAAACAACTGTAACTCTCTACTTTTAGATCTTTAAGTTCTGAAATTGTGAATTGTAGTAGTCCTCTGTGTCCTCTTTCCAATGCCACTAGTTTGATCCAAATTGGATTCTCCAAGAAAGAGTTATGCACGATCTCCCAAGATGACCTGATTATAGACCTTTCGAGAAGAGTGAACTTGTATGAAGTGACACGTGTCAGTGTTTCCACCTATGGCATTGAAAAATATATACAAGAAACTACAGCCCATCCTCTTTCTGTACCTTCTTACAAAATTTCAATCCGATGCTCAGAGAGAAAGTTATGAAGATTTTCCCCAGGTCACCTATTTGGAATGTAATTTAGGAATCTGCAAAAAGACCAACTTCCTTAGATCATATCTCCGCAAATATAGCGCGAAAAGCTATGAAATTTGGACCCGAGGTTCAGTGCGATTTCGTCTCAAATGGGTTTTTTTTTCTCGCTTCTGAAATGTTGTAGAAAAAAAGTTAGAGCGGAAATTCCACGAAGACCTATTTGGAGCAGCGAAACCTTAGAATCCAAAGCTTTGATACCAAATGTTATGGAACCAGCTCAAGAAAAGATAGAAAAGATAGATCAACGCCTTAGAATTTAGCCTCTTCGAGGGGGCAACCTCCTTCACATTACATAAATGAACAATTCTTGGATGATACAAATGAAAAGATCTCCTTTCTATATATAGGAGTCTAAGGGGTCATAACATAATCAAAGCCGACATAACAATAATAACAATAGTGGGCTTCTATGGGGCAGAATAGTAACAATATGGGCACTACATGGGTACATCAATATAATAAGTGGGTTGTACTAATAACAATAAGGGGTTACACTAGTAGTATAGGGGCCTAACACTAGGGCTTCCAAGACTAGTAACTCAACCGACCAAGGGCTTCCAGAGAGTTTTTCCAATGAAGGATTCGAGGACTAGTAACTCAACCCAAGCTGTTAGAGGGCTTCCATAACGTTTGTCCAACCAAGGCTTCTAGAAACTAGTAACTCAACCCACATCCAAAGGAACATGTGAACCAACTAGAAAACAAAAACGGAAGAAACCCATAACACCATGGTTATCTAGGAGATGGAAAGACTAGGCAAAACCATTGTCAATCCAGGCAATCCTCCATGCCAATGAAATATCATAACCAAGAAACCATTTTCATGTGCCATGCATGCCAAAATTAGCAAGGAAATCATACATGCAGCTCGGTACCAGCAAGCAAAACCCATTGTAGTTGCTGGTCCTGATGTCCTCTTGCGCTTTCTTGCTCTTCCTTTTCCTTCTTTCTCCAAATCCCAAGTATGCCACACTCCTCCAAGAAAACTCTAAGTTTCCAAGAGTATGAGAGAGAGCATAGAATGAGAGCTCCAAAAACTAGACTGACAAAAGCTATGAACTGATCCTCAAAAGCCTTTTTATTAATGAGGCCTCTATTTTCTTCATTTTCCATTATTTTTCTTCATTTTCATCCTCACATGCAACATGTGACTCTTCACATTCCTTTTCTCCTAATTTCCATTATTTTCATAAATAAAATGTCAATTAATGCCACTTTGCCTTTCCAGAGCCTTTTCCATTCCCTTTGTCAATTTCCTTAGCCATAATAAACCATATGAACACCCACACTAGGATGTTTTGCCCAAAATTTAGCTTGGAATAAGTGTCCCATGACCTTGGTTATTATTTTTCCTTTATTAACTTTATTTGCATGGAATTTTGACGAGGGTTGTTACAATTTAAACAAATATAACTAATTACATTGTTATGCATTGTAACGTTGAACATAGGCCATATATTTCATTGACAACATAATATTTTTAAGATATCAAACAATGAAATATAATGAGGAATTGATTTTCTTATATATGATTAAGGGACCCTTTGTCATACAAATTGAGACAATAGAAGGGGCCACAATGATCATAATGAATTGTTGTTGTAATTTTTAGTTTTGTGTCATCATCTAATTGGAACATTACATCTACATTAAACAAAATCTCTGTTTCCAAAAGCAAACATTAAAAAATACACAACTTGTAAAATTTACTTTTTGTGATCATCAATCGTCGCTCGAACTAATGTTGCTCGTCAAGTCATTTTTATGCCTCATTTCTTCGTCACTTGTCAGGGTATTATACTTGGATTATTTGGATTGTTTTTGTGATTAGCTTGACCTTTTTCCACCTCTTCATTTTACATGTATAAACATAGTGTTAAATTTTGGGGATACTCTAGAAATGTTTACATTGTGTGTTGGGGTGCTTTGTGAGATGTGAGAAACATAATGTATGATTAGTGTTGGCTGAATTTATTGATTTTAAAATCAAAACATAAATTTGTAAATCTAGGAGTGTGAGCTTAGAGGCACTACACTATATATTGGAAGGTATGGACACAGATGGCTTTATTGTCTAACTATTACAATGGGAATCCTACCATGTATGAGAGCTTTGGTTTATGGACAATAGACTCAAGGACAATTTACTCATGTAAGGATGACCAAGTTCCTATAGGTTGTCTCTATGTCTTGTCTTCAGTAGATCTTGCCTCTATACTTGATAACAATCTAACCAAAAAGAGTACTCTAAAGAAGTTGTACTCAACTAGGTACCTATTGTAGAGAATTCACATGTCATAGCCCATTAAATAACTTTTCATCTTCAAACATCAATCACTACATGCAGAGTTACAATGCACTTAGGTTTCCTTCAATGGAAAAGATTTATGAACCTACTGAATGCAACACGAAACCTAACTATGATTACCATTGGGCATTCGATGCAGGGACCTCTCCTTACTAACTACAATCTTTCTTACTCATGGAATGAGTAAGTTTCCATAGTCAAGAAAGGTTATAGTGCCTAGATATGAGCCTTCAGTGGTCAATTTTACCCTTGCAACTAAAAGACAATATAAAACAAAGCAAAAATAATCAAGCATTCAAATGAATACAAAGCCACCACACCATGCACATTGTTGCCAATGTTAAATCAATAAAATACAATCTAAAGCACAATTGCATAGTTATCAGGAACAAATCAAGCTGAAATTTGTAAGTCAAAAGTTTATTGTGCCTAATATAATGTGTTATATGCCAACCAATTTTTCATTACACAAAATAAAGCAGACCAATGTTTAAACACTAAATGTTATCATTATCAAAATTGATCTATATATCAAATACAAAATATAAATGATGCAAAGGAAATCTCTAAGTTATAAGTGAGATGAAATCAACACATAGTTGATCCACATATGATCAAGAGTTGATATTGTGAAACAAATCCACACAGTGCTATGTACCTAGCTCAAAATAATGCAAAAACATAAGGAAAAGATAGATCAATGCTTTGATAATAAGCCACTTGCAATTCTCCTTTTACATCACATAAATGAACAATTATGGGATGATATAAATAACAAGACCTCCTTGGTATATATAAGAGTTTCAAGGGTAAAACTATAATTAGGGCCTACATAGCAATAATAATGTAAGACCACGACAATAACAATATTGGGCTTCTATGGAGCACAACAATAACAATATTGGGCTTCTATTGAGCACAACAATAACAATGGTGGGGATACACTACTAGTATAGGGACTTAACATTCCCCTCTCATTCAAAAATGTGTTGTCCTTGATTCTTAAGTAGTTATGGATGCTTTTGTATAAAATACTCATCTTCCCATGTAGAATCTTCAGCAGGTAAGTTTTTCCACTTAATGGGATGCTTTGAAATTGATCGATTCTAAGATTCTTGTTTTAGTGATTTCTTTAGGCTCTAATATGATTTTTCCTTCCTTGTCAAGTTTTGGCACTATAGTTTGAATAGGGAGCTTGTCACCGATAATTTCTTTAAGCATGAAACATGAAAACTTGGGTGTACTCACGAAGATGCGGGCAACTCCAATTTATATGCCATGGTACCAATCTTTTGTATCAACTTATAAGGGCCATAGTACTTGGGCGATAATTTATTATCCTTCTTAGCTTGCTTGAGGGACATTTGTTTGTATAGTTGTAGTCGTAAAAATACCCAATCGCCCATGTCAAAACTTCTTTCACTACGATGTTGATCTGCTTGTTGTTTCATTTGATTTTGTGCCTAAGTTAGGTTATCCTTAAGAGCTAGAATTTTTTTGTTGTTGATGATTTATATGATCTTCCACTACTTGAACCTTAGAATTTTATCTTAGAGACGATGTGATGGATGGTGGATGATATCCATAAAGCACCATAAATGGGATAATTTTTGTTGAGGTATGGAAGGAAGTGTTATACCACCATTATGTTAGGTCCCTATAATATTACTATAGCCTCATATCGTTATTGTTGTGACCCATATAAATCCATTATTGTTATTGTTGATCCCTTACATTATTATTGTTATGTAGGCCCTAATTATAATTTGACCCTTTAGACTCATATATATACCAAAGAGGCCTTGTCATTTGAATCATCCAAGAATTGTTCATTTATGTGATGTAATAGGAGGTTGCCTCCTCGAAGAGACTTATTTTCAAGTCATTGATCTATCTTTTCTTCTGTTTTTTTATATTGTTACATAACATTTCGCATCATATCTTTTTATCCTAGGGTTTCGTTGCTTCAAACAGGTCATCTTGGAATTGTTGCTATAACTTTTTTTTTTTTGTGAGGCTTTAGAAGTTGAAATTTTTACCACATGGCGTAAATTTTTTGATGAAAATATGGATTTAATTTCAAACTTTGTTCGCTATAGTTTTAGAGATATGGTCTAAGGAAGTTAGGGTTTTTGTGTGCTCCAGAATTTAATCTCAAATAGGTGTCCTAGGAAAATTCATCATAGCTTTCTCTTCGAGCATTAGATTTGAATTTCATAAAAAGTGTTTGAAATTGCACAGGAAGAATTTTTTGGGGTATGATTTTCAGGGCCAAAGGTTAAACCAGTGACACATGGCATCTAGTACAAGTTCGCTCTACCGAACTAGTCCATAATTAGGTCAAATGGGAGATTCGATATAACTTTATGTCAAAGAATACAATCTTGGTCTAACTAGTGGGGTTGGAAAGAAGACACAAAGAGCTACCTCAAGACGCAATTTCATACCTTGGGAGGCTGAAATCACAAAGATACAACAGTTTCAAGGTCAGCCTTATCAACAAGCTCAAAGTCAAGCTCTTAAAAGGTGTGTATTTCTAAATTTGCATAACTTTTGTTTGAAAATCAGTTTCAAGTGATTCAAAGGGAATATTTAAGTATAGGTATCATTAATTGATTCTGAAATGTATCCAAAACAAATAAATTCTACACCCATTAAGCCCTCGTAAAATTCTATGATGCATGAAGAAGAATAAATGCAACATGATATGTCAAAATTATGGGACCAAGTGCTGCAATTTTCGCTCTCATAAAGATCAACGAAAAATGAATTGGAAGCAATGATGAATGTTAAGATGGATCGTTTAGAATAAAAAATGAATGGAACATGGAAGGTTTAAAGAATGGTTTAGAACCAAAAATGGAAGGCTTAAAGGAAGGTTTGACAAAGTTGCTACAAGGAATGCTTCCTAGTGGTGATAAGGTATGCCATGAAACTAATGATGAGAACAAAAGGAATAATCATGATTTTAGAGACTCTAAATTTGGTTTGAAAATTAACCATATTACAAAGATCGACATGAGGAAGTTTGATGGTAAGGATCTGGTAACATGGAAACTATAGATGGAACTATTTTTAATCTACACTATGTGCAACACACACAAAAAGTATGCATTACATCTTTACATTTAGAACCTAATCAGTTTGTGTGGTATTGATGGAATTATTCTCATAAATCACTTTCCACATGAATTTTTATTTATTTTTATTTATTTTATTATTTATTTTATTTTTTTCTCTTTTTTATCGAGGAATTGATAGCGCATTATAAGGATACAAACAACAATACATTTTTTAACCATTTGATAAATATCAAATAAAAGGGTTCAATTGTAGAGCACATTGAGGACTTCCAAAGAGTGAGTATAAAAGTAATTGATATTGCATAGGAGCATTTGATTGATGTATTCCTGGGGAATTTAAAGGATAGCATCCAACATGAGGTTCGCCTTTGAAAACCTAAGTCATTGGAGAATGCATTCAGGGTGGTAAGAAAATTTGAAAGCAAAAATTTGGAAATAAGGAGGTCTACCACTCACAATTATAAAGATGGAAGTGTTGTTGCTCCTAGAATCCTACAACCTATAAGGTCAACACCATAACAACTAGAGGAAAAAAGAGGAAAAGGGATTTGTTATAGTTGTGATAGAAAATACACTAAAGGTCATAAGTGTGTTGAGAAGAAATTATTTTACATATTTTGTGAAGAGGAGGAAGGAAAGGAACAAGAAACATCAAAATAAGAAGATATACACCAGGAACCAACCCCTGACTTGAAAAAGAAGAAATGAATTCGATCAGATCTTGTAATGCATTGGCAGGAATTACCACTCCTCAAAATCTCAAGATAAAAGGATATACCAAGAAGAAAAATCTAATAATGCAAACTGATTCATGTAGTACTCATAATTTTATTCATTGTAAGGTAGGCAAGGATTTGAATTTCTTTCTATATCCAGCACCAGAGGTTCAAGTGATGGTTGAAAATGGAGGAATTATAAATTTCTCAGGGAAGTACCATAATATCAATCTAACCATGGGAGAATATGAATTGAATAGTCCAATGCTTTCCATTCCAATGAGTGGTGTTGATCGCATGTTAAGAGTCCAATGTTTACAATCTTTGGGGACGATATCTTTTAATTTTCAAGAAATTTTCTTTAAAGTTTTCTAGGATGGAAAGGAAATTGAATTATGGGGTATCATAAGGAAACATAGGAAGATAATAAGCTCTACTGGCATGACAAAGCTTTTGAAGAAGGAACAATAAGGGGTAATTGTGTAATTATGCTCACTAGATGTTCAAACATCTAAGTAATCTATTTCTCCATATCTCAAAAGAGTCCTTGACAATCATTCTAAGATATTTGAGACTCTTAAAGGTCTCCCACCTATTTGTGACCATGATCACCCTATTCACCTGATTAGAAGGAGTGCTCCTCAAAACACTAGACGGAGTGAAATTTAACATATGGTTGCATAAATGCTAGAGGCAGGTATAATTCACCTAGGAAAAGTTATTTCTCTTCTCCAACAATATTAGTGCACCAAGAAGGAAGGATCATGGCATATGCATCTGAATTATAGAGAGATCAGTAAGCTCAATATGAAAGATAAATTTCTCATTTATGTCATTCATGAATTTTTGGATGAACTACATGGAGTGATTTACTTCACCAAAATGGATCTTCGCTCAAGATATCATCAAATTAGAATGAAGACAAAAGAAATTTTGAAAACAACATTCAAAACTAATGAAAGTCATTTTGAATTTTTGGTCATGCCTTTTGGCCTTACTAATGCACCTTCCACATTTCAAGGTTTGATGAATTCGATTTTCAAACCCTTCCATAGAAAATTCACGTTAGTATTTTTTTATGATATACGAATCGACATCAAGTCTTGGAAATATCTTGTTCAACATGTTGATAGGGTGCTCAAAATATTAGAGGAAAAACAATTGTATGCAAAACCATCTAAATGTTTCTTTGAGATACAAGAAGTGGAATATTTGGGTCATATTGTATCTCAGGAGGGTGTTAAGGTAGACCCTAAAAAAATTAAATCCATAAAGGAATGGAAAATCCCCCAACCTTAAGGCATCTTCGAGGATTTCTCATGTTGATAAGGTATTATCGCAAGTTTGTTAAGAATTATGGGAAAATAACAACACCACTAATGAGATTAATGAAGAAAGTTGTATTTTTTGGGACTCGAGAAGCAACTAAGGCCTTTGAATATCTTAAAGAGGCAATGTGCCAAGCTCCTTTCTTAGCTACAATAGACTTCACAAAAAAAACCTTTATTGTGGAATGTGATGCCTTAGGAAATGGCATTGGTGTTGTTTTAATGCAAGAAGGAAGACCCATTTCTTTTGAAAGCTAGCCAATCAAGAGAAAGTATTTACACAAACCTATTTATTAGAAGGAAATGTTAGCAATACTACATGCTCTAAAGAAATTGCGCCCTTACCTAATGGGAAGACACTTCAAGGTTAAAACATACAATGATATCCTTAAATACTTATTGGACCAAAGCTTATCTTCAAAAGAGAAATAACATTGGATCAGAAATATGTTGGGTTATAACTTTGAAATCATCTACCAAAAAGGGAAGCAATTTGTCATTGCAGATGCACTGTCAAGAAGGGATGAATATGTGGAAGCATTGCTATATGTTGTTTCTATTATCTAACCTAATTGGATAACTAGAGAAAGGGATGAATGGAAGAATGACAAAGAAGTGTGGATACTCATTCAAAATTTGCAACAAGATCCCTATGCATCTGATACATTTATTTGTAAAAAATATTCACTATGCTACAAAGATCGCTTATATCTATGTAATAACTCCTAGCTCAAACAAAAGGTTCTTTTGGAATTGCACACCTCTCTTATAGGAGGGCACTCAGGATTTTAAAATCTTACCACAAGGCCAAGAAGGAATTTTTTGGGATGGCCTTAAATCTGATATTCAAGAGTTTGTGGCAAAATGTTTCATTTGCCAACAAAATAAAGTTGAGACAATTAAGGCCCCAGGTCTTTTAAAAACATTAGCCATTCCAAGTCAATGTTGGGAGGAGGTCTCAATGGATTTTATCACATGTTTACCCAACTCTGAAGGAAAGAGTGTCATCACAGTGGTATTTGATAGAATTATCAAGTATGCACACTTTGTGCACTATTTCATCCTTTCAAAGCTAGTATAGTCGCTACTACATTTGTGGAAATAGTTAAAAAGTTACATGGAAACCCGAAGGTTATTGTAAGTGAAAGAGATCCCATTTTCACTGGAAATCTTGTCTTAGTACTCAATTAGCTCACAACTCATCTTACCATCCTAAATTTGATGGGAAAACTGAGATAGTGAACAATCATTTGGAAGGATTTGTTTGTTTCTTTGTTGAAAATGACACCAAGAAAGATTCTAATTTAATATTCCCTTTAATCAAATTAGAAGAAAATTGTAATTCCACATCACATGACAACTTGTATGAGTTAACTAAGTTATTTTTACTTAGTTAGTTCAATTAATTCAAGTTGAGGTTCTAACTTGAGTCATGTAAAGTGGCTCCTACTTTATAGGAGCCCTAGTTGAATTTATTTTGAGTTGTAATTACTTAATTCGGTTTAATTGAGTTAAATTCAATTTAAATAGTTCCAACTATTGGAGGAACTAGTAGGAGGTATAGCAACGGAGAGAAGCATTAGTGTTCAACTAGTTAATTGATAAATCAACCATAAATAACTCATGGATGTGTGATATAAGAGTTACCCATTTGATATTGGAGTTCAAGAGCACTGTACTATCAGATGTATAATCATCTAAATTGTATAGGTGGTGCATGCAGTAAGAGGAAGGCCTATGATGTATTGCGTATTTATCAATGAGGAATTTCCCTAAGTAATAGGGTCTAATTCCCAAGGAAACAATGCAAGGAAACATGGACTTGGGCAAGTAGAAAATTGGTTTAGTATTGGCCTAAGGTTGTCTAGGAAGTAGTGAGACAGATAGAGATAGTGAAGAGATTGCTTGGGCTTGAGCAAAGCATTGTAATCTTCTCATATTTTCTGACTAATGCAATGTATAGATAGCAGGGGTTTTTAGCCATGGTTTTCCCCATGAAATCATTGTGTAATGTGTTGATTGAATTCTTTCTCTTGTATGCTTCGTGATTTTGCGATCATTAATTGTTTCCGCAATTGGTAGAGTAGATTCAAGTCTATTGTTTTAGTAAATTACAGTTAGCAGCTTGAATCTACAAGGAATTTCTAAATGGCTTCAGAGCTTAAATCACTATAGAAGAGAAGAATACAGATTTATCTTTGCATGAGGAATGAGCTTTGCATATCTATTCTTTAGAGCTAACAACAGGATTAGGATGGCATTCTATGGTCTAAGGCTCGAGTATGTCCATGAGGGTAGCTCAAATTACATTGCTGGGAAGGACCGGATGGAAGCAGTCATGGAAGATAATGGGTTGATGGAATACATTGATATAAATGTTCTGAAGCCAACTGTTGTTGATGCATAGAATCTAGCAGAATGGAAGAAGAATGTAGCCAAGGCAAGAAGGATCTTACTAGAAGTATTTCAAGATCATATTTTCTTGAACCTCTACAGGAAGGAGACTCCATATGCAATGTGAAAAGCCCTCACAGAATTGTTACAGAATAGCAATGACCACAAGAAGTTGGAACTGAAGGAAAAGATTCAGAAAATCAAGATGGAAAAGGGTGACACATTACCATAGTACTTGAGCAAGTTCACCCAATGTCAGGATGAGCTTGGGAGTGTTGGTGTTAGTGTAGCTAAATATGATCTAGTTAGCCTAGCACCTATAAGGGCAGCTACCAGGATTTGGTAAATGGGAGTGAGAAGCTACTAGAGTGGGAGCGGTTGTGGTCCGACTTGGTGCAAGAAGAGATAAGGCGGAACACCATAGATGGAACCTCATCCAAGCATGATGGTGAGGAGAACTATGCCTTGGATGGAAAGGAAAAGAAAGGGAAAGATTAGAAATCCCAATCTAAAGGAGATTTTGGTCAAGTAGGCAGGAAGAAGGACTTGTCGAAGATGAAATGTTTTCATTTCCATGAGCTGGGACATTATGCCATGAAGTGTTCGCACAAGAAGGCCAACAAGAAGCCCTTAGGAGGAGTGGTAGGTGAAGCTCTTGCTTCACAATTTGAGTTGGATTTCACCCTCATTGCATGCATGGTGACATCGGTGATGGGTAGTGTGTGGTATCTGGATAGTGGAGCCTCATTCCATATGACCGACAACAAAGAATTCTTTAGCGACTTGGAGGATAAGGACCTCCAAATGCAAATCAAGATGGGAGATGATGGAAGGTATAGCGTGACAGACATTGGTATTGTTACTTTTTAGAGGGAGTTTGGTTCTCCTCTCACATTAAAAGATGTCATATATGTTTCAGGTCTGAAGGAGAATTTAGTTTCAGTTGCCGTGTTGGAATACCATGGCTATGATGTGATATTAGCAAAGGAAAGGATTTCCTTCATCACATAGCCATGTGACAAGTGAAGCCGATTGGGGTTTGGGTAAAGAACCTCTACAAATTGGATGTAGAAGACTAGGTTGCTTTGAGCACAAAAGGAGAGAAGGTGTAGAGATGAGAGATTGGTGAATTATGGCATAGGAGACTTGGCCATTTGCACCACAGATATTTGAAGATCATGCAACAGATTTCTATAGGACTTCCCAAGGGTGCACTAGAACAACATGATACTTGTAAAGGGTGTAGAATGGGGAAGTACACTAAATTCACTTTTCATGATAAGGACAATCGAGCACAAGTGATCCTTGAAAAAGTTCACTCAAATGTGTGTGGACCGTTCTCGACAACCTCCATGGACAAGCATAGGTATTATGTGATATTTGTAGATAATTTCTCACGTAAGTGATGG
Source organism: Pinus taeda (assembly GCA_000404065.3). Classification (NCBI taxonomy): domain Eukaryota; kingdom Viridiplantae; phylum Streptophyta; class Pinopsida; order Pinales; family Pinaceae; genus Pinus; species Pinus taeda. The sequence goes on from APFE030399169.1 coordinate 56,831, forward strand.
ATATTCTTCATGCACAAGAAAGACCAAACATTCTCAAAATTTTGTGATTTTAAAGCACTTGTTTAGAAAGCTAGAGGTAGGAAAGTGAAGGATCTAAGGAGCGATAACATTGGAGAATATGTGTCGAGTGAGTTCAAGAACTTCTGTGCATTAAAAGGAATTTGACAGGATTTAATATCACCCCATAAACCACAACATAATGAGGTTGCTGAAAGGAAGAACAAAAGTATTTTGGGAGTTGCATGAGCGATGTTGCACTTGTGGGATGAAGCATGAAACACAATGGTATATGTGCAGAACAAGAGTCCTCATCGAAATCTTGGGATGAGTACACAAGAAGAAGCTTTTTTCAGGTAAGAAACTAGATGTGGCACACTTCATAATATTTGGTTCATCAGTTTACAATCATGTTTCCAAGGTTACAAGGAAAAAGCTATTATTGACAACAGAGTTGGGCATATTTGTGGGGTATATTGATACACCCCACAACTATTGGGTGTACTTGTCATCTCACAGGATGAAAATTATTCGTAGATATGTGAATTTCAATGAAGAGAATGCCATGAGATGTTCCCTTGAGAGGAAGCTTCTATTGCATGTAGTTGAGGATATTTTAGCTTCAAGTAGAGGAGTAGATAGTGGAAGCACCCACTCATGAAGAGACATCCAGAGTTGGAAGGAAGTGCACCAGAGAAGCTGAAAATTTTATGCATGATGCTAGAGAGAATGTGGGAACACCCACATCACAATGTAGGCAGAGGAGGTCACTAGATCAATAATTGGCTACATGGCTTTGATAAGCGAGTGTAGAGACTAAGCCATCCTCATTTGAGGAAGCAGAGCAACAACTAGTATGGGTTGATGCTATGGTAGAGGAATATGATTCCATTATCAGGAATAGTGCTTGGGAATTTGTCCCAAGGCCAAAAGACAAGTCAGTGGTGCATGCAGTCAGAGGAAGGCCTATGATGTATTATGTATTTGTGGATGAGGAATTTCCCTAATTAATAGGGGCTAATTCCCATGGAAACAATGCAAGGAAAAATAGTCTTGGGCAAGTAAAAAACTGGTTAAGTATTGGCCTAGGCTTGTCTAGGAAGCAGTGAGACATATAGAGATAGTGAAAAGGTTGCTTGGGCTTGAGCAAAGCATTGTAATTTTCCCATATTTTCTGACTAATGAAATATATATATAGTAAGGGTTTTTAGCTGTGGATTTCCCCAAGAAATCATTGTGTAATGTGTTGATTGAATTCTTTCCATTATATGCTTCGTGATTTTGCGATCGTTAATTGTTTCCGCAGTTGGTAGAGTAGATTCAAGTCTATTGTTTTAGTAAATTACAATTAACAGTTTGAATCTACAAGGAATTTTTGCAGTATATAATAAACAAAAACAATGGGTCAAGTGGTTACCTCTATCATAATGGTGGTATAACACTTCCTTCCATACCACAAAAAATGACCCCATTTATGACGCTCTATGGATATCATCCACCATCCATCACATTGTCTTTAAGAGACAATTCTAAGGTTCAAGGAATGGAAGATCACATTGGGCATCAACAACAAGTTCTCCAACTCTTAAAGGATAACCTAACTCTGCCAAAGAATCAAATGAAACAATGAAGATTAGCATCGCAACGAAAGAAGTTTTGATGTAGGCGATTGGGTATTTGTATGGCTGTAACCATACAAACAAATGTCCCTCAAGAAAGCTAAGAAGGATAATAAATTATCACCCACATACTATGGCCCTTACAAGGTGTGGCAAAGGATTGGTACTATGGCATACAAATTGGAGTTTCCTTCATCTTTGCGAGTACACACGGGTTTCCATGTTTCATGGTTAAAGAAGGTTATAGGTGACAACCTCCTAGTTCAAACTATATTGCTAGAGCTATACAAGGAAGGAAAAATCGTATTGGAGCTTGAAGCAGTCACAGAAGTAAGAATCCGATAGCTATGGAATCAATCAATTTAAATATATTTCATTAAGTGGAAGAACTTTGTAACAACCCCAGGTTAAAAGTTAAGGTAATAAAAGTCCATAAAGGTAAAATAAGACCACGAGCAAGGGACACTTATTCCAAGCTGAATGTTGGACAAAATACCCTAGTGGGCATCACTTTTTGTGTTTATGGTTAAGAAGAAATTTGAAAAGGCAATAGCTAAGGTTTCAGAAAGGAAAAAAGGTATTTTTGACGCATTATTTATGAAAATAATGAAAATTAGGAGAAAAGTAAGGCTAAATGTCACAGGTTGCATGTAAGGAGGAAAAAGAAGGAAAATAATGGAAAATTAAAGAGGCTTTATCAATAAAAAAATCTAAGAGCATCAATTGGTAGCCTTTTGTTAGTTTAGTGTTAGGATTTGTCTTAGATAAGAAAAGCACCAAGAAGAAAGGAAAAGCAAAGGAAAGGAAAGGAAGCGAAAAGAAGGACAATGAAAGCAAAGGAAGGCAAGGATCAAGTAGCTTCAACGGGAATACTTGCAAGTAACATATTGCATGCGTGATTTCCTAGTTGGGTTGTTCTTTTATTGTCATTGGCATGGATGTTGTCAGGGTTTGACAATGGATTTTAGCCTAGCCTTTCCATTTCTAGATAGCCATGGTGTGATGGGATTGTTCTCGATTTTGAGCTTTAGATTGCGGGATGGTTTCAAAATCCGGGATGAGGTGGTCTTAGGAAAATTCCCAAAGGTTAGGAATCCCTTGACTGGTAATGACAGGATACACGGTAAAGCCTAAAGGTGGAGACATGAAAATTCCTCAAGGATGATGAAGAAATTCTGAGGCATCCAAGCTCGGTTCAGTTTTCCCCAATTGAATCGAGGTGGTCTCAAGAAAATTCCTAAAGGTTAGGAATCCCTTGACTGGTAATGGCGAGATACACGATAAAGCGTGAGGGTGTAGACAAGAAAATTCCTCAAGGATGGTGAAGAAATTCTAAGGAATCAAAGCTCGGTTCGGTTTTGTTATCTTGACATCAGTTTAGGTGTGTTCACGATATGGAGAGGGTGGAGGTGTTTTAACCTCTGGATTCCCTTGGCTGTCTTTGGACTGGTCTATCCCATGTGATCCCACATTCATGCTTGGAATATGGCATGAGGGTGGTTGGCTGAAGAGAGATCTAGCTAAGCCAATATATGGTTAGGTGGAACGTGGAAGTCCCAAACCCAGCCGATATTTTCCTATGTTTAATTAAAGTTAAGTTTCTCTTGCTTTTGATGAGGAAATGTATTGGTTATTATGTGGCTTTAATGGTTGTTCTCTTATTGTAATTTATCTGATGATATGTTGGTTATAAGCAAGGTTTTATAATAGATCTTAGTCATGGATATTTTCGTGTTTTTACTCATAACTGAATAAATAATGAATGAAATACCTAATTGGTGTTATGTCAACTAATAAGAGAAGGTAGTGACCCGTATTATTAAACCTCAGACAAGTTTTTAGTTCCTCATGTTCATAATTGCATTCATGACCTGTAGGTTTCATACCTACCAAGTGTTTGACATAATGTCAGTCTAGGTTGGGGATGGTCAGGTCAAGTCTTGGCTTCAGTTTTTGGTTTACAGAAATTGTCTTCATGTATTTTATGAGTTCTGGAAGTTTCATAGTTTTCTGGGTAGAGGCTAAGCTCTAGCCATGTAAAATAGACTTAATTTTCACAGTCACTGACACAACATTGGTAGAAAAAGTCCACAGTCACACTAATGCAGGCCTATGGGAGCGACTGGGAACCCATAGTTTCATGGAGGCCTTGGAGAGGGAGCGACTGGGGCTCTATGTCGGGTAAAAGGCGAGCTATCTTAGGGGTTGGACACCTGGAAGGGTTGGGTTACTTCTAGAGGTCCTGTGGCACTTGAGTAAAGTCAGTAAGGTATTTCTATGTCAAATCCATTTCCTTAAGGTCATATAGGAGGTTGAGTCATATCATAGTGACCCTCAACTCATGTTTACCCTAGACAAGCCGGTGAAAATAGGTAAATGTGGGACGAGGCAGTTACAGGGTGGTATCAGAGCGGTTGCACTCTCTTTGGGTCATATATGATACCACAAGGTGGTATGAGAGTGTGGTTTCACTCTCTTTAGGTAAGTCTGATGTTGTCAAGGTTGTCATTGTCATGCATGGGATCATGGTATACAGTTGGTACGATCATGCATGATGTTGTTGTCATGTTATGTTATTGCGTGGATATGTTTATGATTATGCATGTACATGCTAAAGTGGTTTGATCTTGCAGATGAGATAAGCCTCCCCTGAACATAAAAGAGGTATGGATTTGATTTTGGTATCTATTTGATTTTTTTGACATGGCACACTTGTAGGAAGAAGAAAATCAAAGATGACAAGGAAAATGGTAGATTATACTTCCCATGACTCTCCCTACATATTAGTTGGGCAATAAGGAGAAGAGTATTGTACTGGTATAACAAATACAATGTGGAGCTTGAGGAAGGAGATCAGAAGTTGCAAAGCAGACAATCATAGGTTCGTTGAGGCTCAGGGAAGGCTTGAAATGGCTCAGGAGAAGCAGGTAGAGGTTAATGCAACAATTATTCAGAGCTTGTCAAAGTTGCAGAAACAAGGACAAATGAGAATCAGTCAAGAGTAGGAAGAGAAAACTAATGGAGCCTATGGCAACAAATCTTGGTCTGCATACAGATTGGATAGAGGGGACACAGTTAGGGGTCGTAGATCACTGGATACACCTGACAGGAAGGCTAATATGTATGGGCATCATTCTAGTTCCTCATCTAGGATACATTTATCATAGTCATCACTGTCGTCATCCTTATAGGAGGAGGGAGTATTTATATGAGGAGTTCAAGAAAGTTAAGCCTCCTACATTTGATGGAGAGATGAAGAAGCCAAAAAATGTAGAGGCATGGTTTCTTGGAATGAACAAATTCTTCAAACTGTATAACTACTCTGAGAACATGAAATCCAAGATAGCTACCTTTAGCCTTAAAGGGAAAACAAATATATGGTGGGAAGATGTGAAGAATGTCAAGGGAATTCAGGAAGAAGATTTGATTTGGGATGAGTTTGAAAGGTCCTTCAAGAAGAAGTACTTATCAGAGAGGTACTTTGATGATAGAGCTAAGGAGTTTTATGAACTATAGATGGGTTCTATGACAGATGATGAGTACACTAGCATATTCTTGGAGTTGTTGAGGTATGTGCCATATCTCAAGGAGGAAAAGGCTAAAATTCAAAGATTCATCAATGGATTGCCAACAACATATAGAGACGGGATTGAGTTTTATGAGCCTAGATCACTAGAGTAATCCATCCAAAAATTGAACCATTGTTATGAGCATTCAAAGCGAAAAGTTGAGTCTAAATGTGACTTGAAGGGAAATGAGAAGGTAAAAGGAAAATGGCCATTGAAGAGGGGAATATCTCAAGATGCAGGTGAGAAAGAAAATGTTTCTCCTTACAAGAAATTAAGTGCAGTTGAGAAGGGACATGTGTCGCAACCTGGAGAGCAACAAATTAGAGGTGACAGTAGAGCACCGTTGTAATGTTGGATATGTCGAAAAGATTATCATAATAAGGATGGTCCATTGTACCATGGAGGTAGGCCTAAGATCTATAGTGCTCAAGAGGAGAAAAAAACTAGGGATATTATTGGTCATAGTATTCCTTGGATCTATGCTTCTATGGAAAATAGGCAAGCGGATCACCAGGAATCTATCATTGAGATGGATGGTAAGCTTTGTGATCAAATTATTTCTATTTTAATTGATCATGAATCTAATTATAGTTATGTTAATCCTAATGTGGTGGATAAGTGTGACTTGAGAAAAGAAGTGCATGTAGAGCCTTGGTTGGTGCAGTTCGCTATAGGTATGAAGAAGAGATTTCATCATTATGTAAGAGCCTATACATTTGAGTTTAATGGTATGCCTACAACAACACATTTGAATGTACTTCCATTGGGATCGTATAATATGCTTTTGGGTAAGGATTGGTTGTATCTTCACAGAACCAAGGTAGATTTCTATGACAATGTTATTGAGTGCTTGGATGATAATGGGAGAATCTTGCAGGGGAAGAAGAAGCCTACATCAATGAGGATGGTCATAGCTATACAAGCTAAGTGGAGTTGCGGAAAAGGGTGTGTGATGTTTGTAGTTCATATTTCTAGTGACAAGGGTAAGGATGTTGAGGATGAAAAGATCTTCAAGAGGTACCTTGTATTGCAACAGTTTCAAGATGTGTTTCTAGCAGAGATTCCAGATTTTCCTCTACACAGGGAAGTAGACTTTTCTATTGAGTTGGTACCACAGGTAGCACCAACATCAAAGGCACCTTACAGGATGAGCACTCTGAAGTTGGTAAAGATGAAGTTGCAGTTGAAGGAAATTATTGATAAGGGATACATTAGGCCAAGTGTATCACCTTGGGGGGCACCCATTTTTTTCATGAAGAAGAAGGATGGTACTCTTAGATTGTGCATTGATTACACGTAGCTGAACAAGGTGACAATCAAGAACAAGTACCCACTGCCAAGGATTGGCGACTTGTTTGATTAATTGAAGGGAGAAACAATGTTCTCAAAGATTGATATGTGATCTGGATATCATTATGTACGCATCAAATAAGAGGACATCTACAAGACTGCCTTCAGGACCAGGCATGGGCATTATGAGTTTGTTGTAGTTCCATTCGGTTAGACTAATGCTCCAACTACTTTTATGTCTTTGATGAATAGTGTGTTGTGTACTTATCTGGACAAGTTTATTATTGTATTCATTGATGACATATTGGTATATTCTAAGAATGAGGAAGAGCATGTCAAACATTTAGCAGTAGTGTTGAGATTGCTAAGAGAGAATTAGTTGTGTGCTAAGCTTAGAAGGTGCGTTTTCTTTCAGACAAAAGTACACTACTCGGGACATGTTGTTTCCAATAATGGCATTGCAATAACATCTGAAAAAGATAAAGGCTATCATGGAGTGGACAACTCTTAGAAATGTGGAGGAAGTCAGATCATTCATGGGCTTAACAGGTTACTAGAGGAGGTTCATCAGAAACTTCTCTCACATTACATATCCTATTACATCATTGGAGAGGAAAGGTAAGAAGTTTGAATGGACATAAGAGTGTGCAGCGAGTTTTGAGCAATTGAAGCAACCATTGACAAATGCTCCAATTTTAAAGATTGTAGACCTGGATAAAGAGTTTGTAGTATGCAAAGATGCTTGCAAGAGAGGTATTGATGGAGTCCTTATGTAAGAGGGACAAGTGATATGATATGAGTCCAAGAAACAGAATGAGCATGAGAAAAACTTCATGACACGTGATCTTGATTTGGAATATATTGTTCATGCCTTGAAGATGAGACATTATCTTCTTGGCAGGAGGTTTGTGTTGATGAGAGATCACAGTGGGTTGCGATATCTATTCGACCAACCGAATTTGAATGCCAGGCAAGCTAGATGGTTGGCTACCCTCAGTGTGTTTGACTTTGAGACCAAGTATATTAAGGGAAAGGAGTATAGGGTTGTAGATGCTTTGAGCAAGAAAGTATAGTTGAACCATGTTGCAGTAGTGAGCTCATATGGGAATTGATCTACAAGATTAGATCTTACAGGTAGGAAATCAGGATGATAGGTACAAGGAGCTTATGCACAGGTTAGAACAGGGTAGAGGTGATCAGGGTGTGGATTATCATCTTATGATAGATGGTTTGGTGAGATTTAAGGACAAGATCTATGTGCCATATGATAGTGAACTCAAGAAGCTTATCCTTAGGTATTTTCATGTAAAACCATATTTAGGTCACCCAGGATATCCAAAGATGTTGACAATAGTAAAGAAGTTCCACTATTGGCCGAATCTGAAGGAGGAACTGGCAAAGTTCGTGGCGAGATGTTTATACTGTCAACATGTCAAAGAAAAGTGTAAGCATCCAGGTGGGTTGCTTCAGCCTATTCCGAGTCTAGAGTGGAAATGGGAGGTCATTTCCATGTATTTTATTATAGGTCTCTTGAGGACATCAAGGAAACATGATTCAATCATGGTTAGGGTAGACAGGTTGAGCAAGGTAGTTCGCTTCATTCCAGTGAAGATTACTTATTCAGATAGTGAGGTAGCACAGGTCTTCATAAGGGAGATCATGAGATTGCATGGTGTTTTGAAGAAGATTTTGTTAGACATGGATGCCAAGTTCACTTCCAAGTTTTGGAAGGAGCTGTTTGCAGGTTCGGGGATAGAATTGGCATTCAACACAACTTATCATCCATAGATAGATGGGAAAACAAAGAGGGTCAACATGATACTGGAGGATATTTTGAGGATGTATGTTATGCATCAACATAGGAGATGGGAGGAGTACCATCCATTGGTTGAGTTTGCATACAACAACAAATATCAGGAGTCATTGAGGATGAGTCTATTTGAGGCACTGTATGGGCGGAGTTGTGACACTCACATCAGCTGGAGTGATCCAATGAATAAAGTACTTATTAGACTGGGCATGTTAGAAGACATGGAACATGAAATGTAGGTTATAAAGAAGAATTTAAAGGCAACACAAGACAAACAGAAAAGTTATGCATACCAACACAAGGAATTTAAGGAGTTTTAGGTTGGGGAGAATGTGTATTTGCACATCGAGCCCAATAATAGCTCCTTGAGGATTGCATCATGTGTCAAGTTGGCACCATGCTATTGCGGGCCTTTTGAGATCCTTCAGAGGATTGGACCAGTGGCCTACAGACTTGCAAGGCCTCCGACAGTGAAATTCTATGATGTTTTTCATGTTTCATTGCTTAAAAGATATGTAAAGGATGTTCAACATGTTATTGATTGGTCTGTATTGCAGGTGGAATAGGAAGGATAATTCCAGCTGGAACCCTAATACATATTATAGCGGAAACATCTCGTGCTTCAGAATAGAACACTCGAGCAGGTTAATGCACAGTGGAAGCACTTTGGGCCTGATGAATCTACATGGGAGATGGTGGATCAAATACAAGCTATGTATCCTTCATTGTTTGTTGGTGATGGAAAATGAGTCTTGGTAGTTGTACATATTTATGTATGGTTTTTATTTTAAATGCCACGATGAGATAAGTTATAAATATCCAATAAGCGATATTATTGTCATGTTTTCATGTTTTACATGAAGGTTTTTCTTTTGAGTAGGATGTTATTGTAAATATTACAAGGAGTTGGGTTATAAAGCTCCATAGGTAGTATACTTTTGATTTTTAATGGTTTTGTTGGGTATAGGTGTGGCTTAACACCGAGGATGATGTTCCCATAAGGGGAAGGGGTTTGTACCAACCCCAGGTTAAAAGTTAATGTAATAAAAGTTCATAAAGGTGAAATAAGACCACGGGCAAGGAACACTTATTCCAAGCTGAATGTTGGGAAAAATATCCCAGTGCGCATCACTTGTTGTGTTTATGGCTAGGGGGAAATTGGAAAAGGTAATGGATAAGGCTTTGGAAAGGAAAAAAGGTATTTTTGGAAAATTATTTATGAAAATAATGGAAATTAGGAGAAAAGGAAGGTGAAAGGTCACAAATTGCACGTGAGGAGGAAAATGAAGGAAAATAATGGAAAATTGAAGAAATTAGAGGCCTCATCAATAAAATTACCTAAGAGCATCAATTGGTAGCCTTTTGTCAGTTTAGTGTTAGGATTTGTATGATATAAGAAAATGACCAAGAGGGAAGGAAAATCAAAGGAAAGGAAAGGAAGAGAAAAGAAGGACAAGGAAAGGAAAGGAAGGTAAGGATCAAACATCTTCAACATGAATACTTGTAGGTAACATATTGCATGTGTGATTTCCTATTTGGTTTTGACATGCATGGTATGTTCATGTTGGTATATGGTTCTTTTTCTATCATTGGCATGGATTTTTTCGGGGTCTGATAGTGGATTTTAGCCTAGCCTTGTCATTTCTAGATAGCCATGGTGTGATATGATTGTTCTTAGTTTTGAGATTTGGAATGTCGGATGGTTTTCGAATCTAGGATGAGGTGGTCTCAAGAAAAATTCCCAAAGGCCTAGGAATCCCTTGACCGGTAATGGTAGGATACATGGTAAAGCTTAAGGGTGGAGACAATGAAAATTCCTCAAGGATGGTGAAGAAATTCTAAGGCGTCCAATCTTGGTTCGCTTTTGTGATCTCGACACCGGTTTAGGTGTGATCATGGCATGGAGAGGGTGGAGGTGGTTTGACCTTTGGATTCTGTTATGAAACCAGCTCAAGAAAAGATAGAAAAGATAGATCAACGCCTTAGAATTCAGCCTCTTCGAGGGGGCAACCTCCTTTACATTACATAAATGAACAATTCTTGGATGATTCAAATGAAAATAACTCCTCTCTATATATAGGAGTCTAAGGGGTCATCACATAATTAGAGCCTACATAACAATAATAATGTAAGGGCACAATAATAGCAATAGTGGGCTTCTATGGGGCACAATAGTAACAATATGTGCAGTACATGGGTACATCAATATAATAAGTGGGTTGTACTAATAACAATAAGGGGTTACACTAGTAGTATAGGGGCTTAACATGCCACTCTCCTTCAAAAAGTGTTGTCCTCAACACTTGAGTAGTTCTTGATGCTTCTGTATAAAAGTATTGTCCTCCCATGTGGAATCTTCAGTGGGTAAATTCTTCCACTTGATGAGATACTCTGAAATTGATCGATTTCGTAGCTGTCGGGTTCTTGTTTCTGTGACTGCTCCAGGTTCCAATATGGTTTTTCCTTCCTCTTCAATTTC
>APFE030399175.1:0-16671 GCA_000404065.3 Pinus taeda
ATGTAACATTTCTTATAAATGGGAAACTATTGATATGTGAACTACTATGACATGCATACAATATATGAGGAGTAAATAATCTATTAAAATAGAAAGCACAGTAATTATGGTGTTTGGTAATAAATGTAACATTTCTTATAAAAGAGAAACTGTTGATATGTGAACTACTATGACATGCATAAATTATATGAGAAGTAAATAATCTATTAAAACATAGTAATTATGGTGTCTTGTAATAAATGTAACATTTCTTATAAAAGAGAAACTATTGATATGTGAACTACTATGACATGCATAAAATATATGAAAGAGTAAATAATCTATAAAAATAGAAAGCATATTTAATTAAGAAATTTAATTTTTATTATATTTTTTTAAATGATATAAATTCTATTATAACTTTGGTTGTAATAGATAATAAACAAATGATAAAAAACATATATTAAAATGATTACTTCCAGATTAATAAAAACAAAATCTGTCTTAATTTTATTTCAAAATAATTTATATTTTATTTCAAAGTAATAATTTCACAATAATCTAAAACAATAATAATTTAAATCTAATTAAAATAACCATTTGATACACCATACATTAGATATATTAGTTTATATTAGACATTCATATTATAAATCATTAAATATTTATTTTTATCATATAACATATATTTCTTTAACCAATCAAAATTTAAAAATATATTAAAATATTTATTTTGATATATAATAACATAAATATTATTATAATATATGAAGTGAATTAATTTGTTAAAATTAGGAAAATACAATCTTTTAACTGATAAATATCAAGTAGATTCTAATAAATAGAAAAAGCTTCGGAGCTTTAAATAGGCAAAGAGGAAAAGTTTAAATTATAGTCTTTGGAAAGGTAACCAATATTATTTTGTTGTTTTTTATTTCAGTTGACGGAGGGGATTGAGAATCTTGTTGATCTGGAAGAAAGAGCATGGAGCGGCGGATTAAGAAAGAGCAGTGCATGGAAAATAGATGGGATAAACTTCCTGCAGATGCGCAATTGATGGTTTTGAAAAAGCTTTGCCCCATGGATTTACGGAGACTGCAATTGTCATCTAAATATTTTGGGTCTAATTTCTTGTCAAACTTAGAATTTGTGATTGACTATGATCAGAGGAACCGCCCTTCTGATCACCAGGTGGTCTCCGTTCTTGGATCCTTTTGTGATCGCCGACTCCTGCAAGGTGTGCCGGACGTTATCCCGCACCTTTACGTTTGGGAGGAGGGGAAGCATGGTATGGGCATTTGTAATAACCATTTCTGTAAGTTGCAGGGATTATCGTGGAGGCTCACTACGTACGGGGATGGCTTCTTGTGCTTCCAGATGTACAAAAAAGAGTTTTATCGTGGGGACAAGACGTTTCTCGTGTTCAACCCTGTCTTTTCCGGAGAAGGCCAGAGTTTGACTTTTAGTCTGCCTGTCACTGATCGTTCGACTTTGAGTCCACCAGTCACTGACCGCGACGGGACATAGCCTGATTATTGGACTTTGAGTCCACCTGTCACTGACCGCGACGGGCCACATTCTGCAGAGATTTCTGGAATCGTCTTCGATCGGAAAAAGGGTGTTTGCAAGCTCATCTTGTGCGGGTATTTCAATCCGTTCGTGTGTAATGTTACAAGGATGACTTCCATTTACAACTTGAAAGAGAAAATGTGGACAAAGATAAGGGAATTCGATGAAGTTACTACCAAAGTTAAAATTGGTTTAAATGCTAATGCTCTATCTGTGAATGGCCGTTTTATGTGTTGGTTGATGGATGGTGCCCCATTCTTTGACGTTCCAGATATGGTGTTGGTATTTGACTCTGAAGAGGAAGCGTGGTGGGAGCCAATCATTCTAGGTCACGAGTTGTTTGATCCCCTTTGTATTGCAGAGCATGAAAATGAGCTGTGTGTCATAAGTCTGACAAAGCAGAAGAAACTACAACTTTGGAAATTTGATATGCAGAAAAGAATGGTGAGATCATTAGCAAAATACATGATTTCAAGCCCACCTTTTCCAATACCAATACCATGTTACCTCAACGGAGGTCGGGGTGTTGTGCACCTCATTTGCTCCCACCGATGTAACGGGGTTTTGGTGAAAGAGTGTTTATGGGTTTATGACATGTCACGTCATTCCTGGAAAAATTTAGGCACCTTCCCAACTACACCAACTGATAGAGAGGAGGATGGCAATGGCGGAGAAATAGAGGGTGGTATAGGGACGTTTTTTGAACCCACCCTCTTCAGAATCACTCACACCTCCCATTGATTGGCACCGCCCTTTCTTATTACTCATACAGTTTGAACGAAGGCCATTCCGGTATTGTTTCTTTTTCAACGAAGGCCATCTACTCACAGTTTTTGGTGAAATACTCACAGTTTTTGGTGAAATACTTCCTGCCTTCTACTCACAGTTTTTGGTTTTCGGTTTTGTTGGGCGTACATTAGGTTTACTTTGACTCTGTAAGTCATTGAGAATAATTGAGAATATTTTTATTTTTAAGAAAAATATCAAATTAAGATATGGGATTGGTGAGGTAGAGTTTGTATTTAAGTGAATGTTTTGATTGTGAAGTACATAGTTAGATTTAATTGGTCGTGAAATATTTTATTTAATTAATTTTGTCAAATAAATCTTTTAACACTGGGATTTACATAGAAGTATTTACTCTCTCATTGTTATACACCACTTTTTTATTCATAATAAAAGGAGATTTTTACTTTTTCTTATTTATTTTGTAGCTTTTATTATGATTACCGCTATCCACACCACTTTTTTATTCATAATAAAAGGAGATTTTTACTTTTTCTTATTTATTTTGTAGCTTTTATTATGATTACGGCTATCCAATGTCCATTACTTCCACAAAAATTGTCACCATCATTTGAACCAAACTTAAATTCTAATTTTAAACATATTTTAGGAGTAGATTAACAACCTGTGATTATGTATAATAAACATATTTTTAGATTAACGTGTGATTATGTATAATAAACATACTTTTAAAATAACCACGTGTGATTATGTATAATTTTTTTTATATGTGAACAAATTTTTTTAAAATAATAATGAAAATTTACGACTTCTCATTATAAAGTTTATGACCCATTTATTTTGAATAAAATGAAAATAATTTATTGAAAAGTCATAGAAAAAATGCCAAAAAAGAGAAGAACTTCCTAAATTTGGCAAACCAAATCATTAATGGGACATGCAAAAGCAGAGGTGAATCGAAATTAAATTTAGTGCGGAAAAGAATCGGAAAGGTAACCAAAGAGAAACGTGGAAATTATGCGGAACAGATTTCGTTATGATGTCACGATAATATTTACACGACGATCGTAAATATTTACACGACGATCGTATTCACGCATATGTCAAAAGGCTTTCCTCCGCTTATTCACGCATATGTCACGATAATATTTACACGACGATTGTAAATATTTACATAGTCAACAGAGTCAAAATGTTTACATAAGGGTTGGCAAAGGAATTAGGGAAGCTTTAAATCTCATCCAAGGATCCTAGATGTTCGAGTAGAAAATTCATGCTAATGAAAGCTACAGAATAAGTCTATGAGGATTTACCTGCGACAAAACAACAAACTATTCAAAGGGTGTTTAGAGTGGTTAAAATCGTTAGAGGGGCTTTTTAATGAAAGCCTTTTGAGGGATTTCTAAATAAAAGTTCTTTCCCTTAATAGTTGAGGGCTACCATGCCCACGAGGGCTTTACTGACAAAGCAATACCATATCGAATGAGTTTATATTGGGGCATAGAAAATGACGAAAACATGAAATAATATATTGAGCATATAATAGGGGGCTAAAGGGGTTTTATATGTCGTGTATACCATATCGAATGAGTTTATATTGGGGCATAGAAAATGACGAAAACATGAAATAATATATTGAGCATATAATATGGGGCTAAAGGGGTTTTATATGTCGTGTATCAATGTGTGTATTATAAAGTATTGTTTATACAATACATTGGCCATGTGATGGAAAAAAACAAGTGGGCTAGAGAAATACAGATTCATGAGTATTGTGGGAGTATTGAGAGTGGGAGGGAGAAAGAAAAAACTAGGTAATATTAGGTTGATAGTAGTCTAATATTCAAACCTATGGCCCTAGTATTGACATGAAATTCATGGTAATGTTAAATTCTTAAAGTAAAAGTGGCATTCTCTTTTATCTTTCATTTTCATCCTTTTACTTAAATTTTTAACATTGCTATGAAATGACTAAGGATGTTTCAAAGTGGTTTTGACCTCATTAGATTTCATATGGAAAAAGTATAACTTTAGATCTCACTCAAAATCCAGCAGAGTTATTAGTTTTTAAGGATTTCAGGATTGGGAGGTGTTATCATATTAACTCTGTTTTTCATTTTTTTCAGAAAATGTTGACAGTTTAAGTGTCAGCATTTTAATTGTAATAAACAACGAAATCACCGATAGTGGAGCTATCAACATTTTAAGTGTTCCAATTATATTTTTTTGAAGACATCTGTTGATAATGGACTTATCAACATTTCCGATAAAATTGGTAGGCTAATTATTAGTACCAAAAACAAATTTCAAATTAAAATTTGGAATTACATTGACCATGTTAGCGTCAATGATGAGGTTTGCAAGTGTGGCGCGAGTAGGTGTGATGTTAAATCATATATTTTTCTACTGCCATTGGTGTATGGTTTATCAATTAGTCATGCTTTAAAACATATTTTCCCCAAATCGTAGTGATTTTCCTGAATTGTAATGTTTTCCCTGCTCCACTGTTAAACTCATTTCATTTTGTAAATTCGTGTTTTCATTTATAAGTTTGGTAAATTTGTTGTTAAATTGATAGCGTTTTACAAAAGAAATTCTTACATTCCCACTATCAGCGAATTCTAAAAATAGGCAGAAAGGAAATGCTGACAATTAGTCTATCAGCGAAATCGGCAATTAAAAATTTGTTTTTCCTGTACAATACAATAATTTTGGGCACGATTTCCATACAAATGAGAACACATTTTATGACATTGAAAGATGTTTTGTCCAAAATGGACTCATTTACAAAAACCTATCTCAGTTTACTAACAACTATCACGGTTTTGAATTTTCGAAGGGATCATGAGACCCTATTTTTGAGGATTCTGTGAGGAAAAATCTCATGTAGAGTTGTTGACTTGGATGCCACCTCACCAAATTCGACTTTATTGTGCTTATCTTTAGCCATGAATTCAACAAAAACATGATATTTAGATGTAGATAGGATTAGAAAGTTATATATGCATGTATTTGAGATGTACGTCGTTATTATTTTTATGTTTCGTAATTAAGTTTTGTTAGAAACTTGTTTTAGTTATTTTTCCTTTTCTGTAAAGACAAAAACAATAGAGGAAGTAAAGATTGGCTTTTATTTTAAAAACTTTAGCGTTTAGCTGTATTTGAGCAGATGTTAAATATATTACAGTTTGATGAGCGTTTGCAGAAAATTCATGTGTTGTAGTTCCTTGTTTGTTATTTCTCTATTTATGAAAAGTCTTCTTGATATATGGAAACTTTAGTATTTGAAATTGACATTCTTTATGCTCTGGTTTCATCATTTCTTAGTCACTATTACTTGTTGCTTCCATCAATTATAATATCGTTTTCTTCTTCCAAATTGGTCAAATTTGTCAAATGATTTGTTGCTATCATGCTTTTTATATCCTACTCATTAGTTATGTAGCATTATTTCTTAGAACTAGACTCCATGCCTAATGGTGCATTTTGTAAAAAACCCAACCAATTCTTATCCATATGAACTAAATCTCGCCACAAAGCTTAAAGTGGAAAACCTACTACTAAAGTGACCTAGAGTAGTTGTATTTTAGGGAGAGATCCCTCTCCAGATTGAATGGGTCAGCTTTCAACCTCAAAAAGGTTCGAGGTTACCTTGGAGGTTTCCGTCTCACCAGGCTTCTTCTAAGCGATAAACTTTTGGCATCGTTGCAAGGGAATGAAGGTGATATCATCCATGGGTAGTACAACGAAGATCCAAATCTAATTACTAATGGTGAACAATTTTTAGACATAAGCAAGTTGTGCATCATTCACCTTGCAACTCCAACCAAGCTTCAAAATCAAATTCAAAGACTCCACTGGAGGACGGGCCTTATTGACAATGACCAGGTGCTCAAAATCTAGCTCAAATTTAAAAAAAAATCGAATTGGTGTGGAACCTAGATGAACGTGTAGTGATTGTCATACTGAATCCGGCATAACTCGTTTCATGCGAAACGGACTCTGTATGTCTCCAGAAACAAGTTTTGTTCACTTTCCGAAACAGGGGAATTTAAAAAAAAAAGGATAGCCCAGTCAATAGTCTATATGAGTAATGTGGCACTAACTGGACAGGTGATTTGGATGTTGACCTGGTCAAAAGGATCCTCGGCTAATGAAATCATACCAAGTGGCACATTCTAAATGGTCGAAATTTCATGGCTATTATTGGTTGGAATGATGGCCAACCACGGGTTGACACGTGGCCCAGCCAAAGGCTTCCACGTGACAGCTCGGGACGCCACCAAAAATGTTTCCATAGTCCAAGCAGAGGCAACGAGGGTCATACCAAAGGGGGAAAATTTAGGCACCTTCTTAGGTATACTACCGGGAAAGGAGAATGACAATGATGTAGAAAAAGAGGCTAGTATAAGCATGTTTTTTGAACCCACCCTTTTCAAAATCACTGGGACCTCCCATTAGTTGGCTCCACTATTTATTATTACTCATTCAGTTTGAACCGATATTCGAGTACTATTTATTTTTAATGAATGTCATCTACTCATGGTTTTGGTGAAAGACTTCCAACTGTGGTTTTCTATTTATGTTTGTTACTTTGTAGGTTATTGAGAATTTTGATTAAAATTAATAAGAAAATTACTTCCATGTTGTCTATAAGCTATATTACACCTTTAAATTATATATTATTATTATATTAATTATAAAAAAATAATATATATGTTAAACATGTATATATTTAAAAAAAATATGTAGCAAAATTCTTAACTATGGAAATGTATTCCAATGTTGTCATGGAGATTTTTAACTTGTCACATTAGAATATCATGGGCCAATACAATGGTTTACTAAGACCACATGCTAAAAAAGGGATAATTCCTATTGATATGACATTTACTATTTTAATTAATCATTTTAATTAAAAGGACCAAAACTTTTAAAATAAATCTGAATTTTTGATTTCTCACTACTATTAGCTCTTACTTGTGACTAAATGTCTTTGATTTCTGACTACTATTAGCTCTTACTTGTGACTAAGCTTTTTTGTATCCATCCTCTACTGTTAGCTCTTTCTATCATGTCTAAGGACTCATACTATTACAAACATCGTCCTCAATTTAATTTGGAATTCTCAAAATCATTTTTTGTGCGATTGGTAGTCTTTTTCTATCAACATTGATACTCATCTTCTGAATCGAAGTAGTTCCTTGGTTCCTCCACCCTTTTGAGGAAATCTTGGGTGGCACAATGGGAATCATCATTTCCCTTTGATGTCATTGGTCTCCCTAACATTCAACACCAACATAAGTTTTCATGTCTAGGTAGTATCACACTTAAGGATTATTGTTGCTCTCTCATTTAGTCAAAGACCCATGCATCCAATCACACCTCATTTAGTAGTGCTTTATATTTGATGTATGGGGGCACCTAATTTAGTTGATTTTCCAGAGATGCCCTTGAGGGAAAAAGAAGTTATCTTCTTCAGCCATTAGCATGTCAACCACATTAGCATTGAGTTAATATAACCTTTCTTGTATGATTGTAGCACTTACTCATAGTCATCATAATGTGCATGGCACATGCCCGTTTCGTATAAACACATTTGTATCAATATTTCTTCAGAGAATGGTTTTGTTTTAGTTCTCAATGAAGGATATTTCCCTAATCATATCTGCAACAAGTTTCTCTATCTTTCAAGAAGTACAAAAGACTCATCATCAAAATAAAAATAAAAAGCATTTTTCAACTATATGTTTGCTCCTAACCTCACATATTAGGGGGAAATTATTACTATGAGAAAACGACACACTCATTTGTACATAACATAAGACACTCAGAGTTAGTAAATAACATGTACAAGGGTTAGATTTTCAACTGGAAACATCATGAAGAGAAAAAAATCAAAAGCTTTCCAAAGGTTGAATTAAAAAATCAACCCTCACAAGTTCTCCAAAGCTAGAAATTCACTATATCATGACATTTTCTTTGATAGCCACAGGGTTTGCGAGAAGTCTGGTGTTTACTTCAAAGTTGTACTATAATAACCTTGCTCTAAACAAGGCTTTGTTCCCATTTCCCTTGGATTCGAGATTTGTGAGTGGAATATTACTAAATTCATCATCATCCTTCTTGGCAACAATATTGGGGAACAAAGTGGTCATTTCCTAGTTTAATTGGTTATCTTGATTTTATACTATTTGACCTTGACGCGCTTGTCTTTTCTTCATTTGTCTGCTAACTTTTATTGTTGGTTTTATTATTCCAACTAGATATTTTAACAAGATTAATTACCATATTTTAGCCCTTTAGACCAAGTACAGATTAGGATGATACAACTTTGTCATTATTGTCTATAGTTAGAGCAACAAGAAAAACAAATATAATCAAGGTCAGTTACTTATTTTTTTATGTTCTATTAGTAATATATTTATTTGAAATATTTTATTTTCTTGAATAAGTTGATTAAATCTAATCTCATTCATAATCAAACCAGTATTGTTCCAACTTAATCTATTTCCAAACTTTAACAATTAGAACAATATCTATGCTGGTTGTTAGCTTGTTGGGGCCTGACCCAAGTTTAGAGTTAATTTGCCAAACAAATCCTTGTACTACTGGCCCTTTTGGCAACAATCAACAGAGCGCAGAATAAGGTCTCACCCGAAGTAGTATTGGGGGGGGGGGGGGGGGTGTGCTGGAACCAGGTTTCTGCACCCTTGAAATGTCTGAGGGGTTGATTTGGTCCAACTGAGAGTCCCTTCGTGCAGGTTACTTCGTACACTTCCCTAGCCTTCACGCCTTGACATATTCACCTTCTCAAAGCCCTAACTAGGGGATGTGGGGCTTTTGCACTGCTGGAGAAGCGATCTACACTATTTCCCTAAGTCACACCTGAGATCTTACTTATCTTCTTATAACAGTTAGTTATCTTCACGTAAACATATGCCTTATATTATATTTACTTATTCAACACATTCATATGAGTTTGCACACTAAATAAGTAGTAAACTTGCCATTCATACCCAATAATACATAAAATAGGAAAAGATACACAAAAATATGGTAAAACTTCTCTTTTATTAATTCTTTCCATGGTTAAAGACTCGACCTGTCTTGCGCACTCAGCTGCAAGGGTTCGCACACTCAGCTGTGGACTACTAGGAATCTGCACACTCAACTATAGAGCCTTCTCCTATTCTACAACCCAAAGACATGACTTACACTTTGACTCAATGCTTCATCCATTCCTTAGATCCATCCATGCTTAGCTTAGATTAGATTTTTTCTACACTTAGAGTCTTTCTCTATTTATATAATCCCATGGTCCGCGAACCATGGGTAGATCTTTCAAACCGATAATACATTACAAAAACAAGGGCAGACAACCCTATGACTCTATTATGACTTCGCTTTCTACGCCCACAATTCGCGGAGTCTTTTCAATGGACTTAGTCAAAACTTGGGCTTTAAGCCCCAAAACATGCCTTAGGGGGGATTCCACACCCAACAAGCACCCAACACAAACATTGTGACTTGCCCTTGAGTCACTCTGTCGATGTGGAGATCTTTGTGCAAAGACCCTCTAAGTCTGCTCGGATGGTTGCAAGGTCAGCAACACACTAAATGACTACCTGTTGAATCTCCTGTACTCGTTGTTCTGAGACTGTGGTGTTGGAACTACTCCCCTGCATCTATTCCTGTGTCCCTTGCATTTGCATAAGCTTGCCTTCAATTGCTGCTGTAATGACAAAGGCCTTGTCAATCCAAGGTTGAACACATGCCTTCAAAACTTCTTCTCTATGTCACGCTGCATCTACTTGCTCTTTAAGCGCTTTGACCTATTGCATTCATGCGAGCCTTTGAGTGAGAAACACTGTCTGCGTGGTCCCTTTGATGTTGTCATACTGTTGTTTGAGGTCACACGTCTTTTCTCTAAGCATTGGATGTTAGGGTCCTACTATAGATTGGTGAGGACCTCGAATGAATCTTCCAACATTCTGGTACAGTCCCTTACTAAACTGCTAATCTCCTCCATCCCCGATATAATAGCGCTGGCACACTGTTCCCTTGCTTCTGGAGGAGTGGATGGCTAAGCCTTCAACCCCAACTCTACAATATAAAGGTTCAACTCTAGTTGAAACTTTCCCATTTCTTCTCATGCCTCACACATCCCTATTTCTAATCTGTGGATGTACACCTCTGCTGGTGCTTCTGCTAGGATGGCTAGCTCAGGGACCATCTAGTAGGCTTCTTCCAGTACCTGTACCATTTGTCTATTTTGTGGCATGACCTCGTTGCGCTGCAAGCTCAACTTCTCCATGTTGATATTCTGCTCACTCAACACCTACAATGCCCTGCTCTCCCTAGCCCACAGTTCTGTAGTAATCCCATCTTGCAGAACATAGAGTGTTTAAGTGGGAGTGTAGCCATGTTGATCCCTATCCCTTTTACTACACTAACCATAGGCCTTCGACCTCATTTTCTGTAACTAGTGCCCCTTCTAGCAACATTATTGTGTTGGTTGTGCGAACGCACAACATTTCCTCAGCTACAGCTGTCCCTACTACGAGGCTGGTCGAAAGAGTACAAGCTTGAGGAGTGCACACTTGCAAATCATGAATTTGTGCTCGGAGGGCCCCCAACACAATCTGATTCTCCTCCGCGAAGATCTGGAGGGCCTCAGTGGTGATGTCACGCACTGTCTCTCGTATGTTGTGCAGATCCCCCTCAGTAAGGGTGATCGGGTCGAGAGACAACTTAGATGATTTTAACTTCTTGTGCGGCCCCACCCGCTCACTTGGGTGCTAGCACTTTTGTTGTGTTGATGTTTTTTATGGGTCCGTGCACCCTCTTCTTCTTTTGTTTCCATCTCTTTCTCTTGCTCAGGTGAAGGTGACTTATGGCCCTCACACACCTTCTCTGTTGCTGCTGCTACAACCTTTTTCTATTTTGCTACTGCCTATGTAGCGTCTAATGCCTCCTCTAATTTTGTTGCCACTACTTCTTGCCTTCTCTTTTCTAACAACTATGTCATCTACGGTTTGGCCTCCTTCTTCTTCTAGGGCATGCCATTCCAACGAACACGTCTCTAGTACATCGAAAATCACATCGTCAGTGGCTATGAAGGGTAACTCGCTCCACTTCTTGGTAGGGTCCTTGCACACCCTAAGGTATATGTGATGAAAGTCCACCTTAAATTCTACAAAACTTTGCAGGATGTTGTAGATATTGGGTGATAACCATGGTTTGGATTTTAATCCCCATTATGATTTTCATCTCCATGAACATCCAAAACATTTTGTTGTCGCAGATCCAGTTCGAGTCCTTAGTGGCCCATAACGAAGCATACTTCGCAGCCTCCGGGAGATCCCTTGCAACCATGGGGAACTGACTATCCTCCGGCAATTCCCCCGCCACCAACACTATGGACAATAGAAGCCATGCATAGTGGAATGTTTTCCTTGTTCCTGTGCCTTGTAGAAATTCTCCATGACTCTTTGCAGAAGAATTCAAACCAGTTAAAATGGACCCCTTCTACGCATTGTTCAGTAAGTGCCACCACTGGCATGGGTACCTCATATGTGTGGCATTTCCACATGAACTTCCCCGCCAATATCTAAGTCACCACCTTGACTTCTTTGTTTTTGATATTGGAGATCGCATAGCCCCTCTTCTACTTTTCTAGCTTGTATTTCTTTTTCATGGCCTCTGCGAAGGCCAAATCACTGCTCTTTCCCTCTGAGATGTCTACGAGGTCCTCTCCTTTACACGGGAGCTGAGTAATGCGATGGATTAAGTGGTTCGTGATGGGGATGGGCTCCTCCAGCCACAAACACCCACCATGCACTAGGCAGAGGAGCGGCCTGATGACGAAGATCGTCACTGGGGCATGGTGGTAATGCGGTACCCAAAGCAGGTTTAATAACCCCACCTTTTCAACTCTGCATAACCACTTTCAGGGCTCTAATTAGATAACCCCCATCACATTGTTCAGCTTGGGCTTTATGAGTTGCATGGTCTTTAGGTGATAGAATTTCTCGTGGTCAGCAAGATACCAATATTCAAACATCAAGTTCAGCACCCATCCTAGGTGTGTGCCCTCAAATATGATGTCATCTGGGAGGAGCAGAGTCTAGAGAGATCTCTTGCTCTCATCATGGTCCTTGGGCACTTTTGCCTTCCCCTTCTACGGGGGGATATATGTGGATAGCTTTGTTGGAGGGTGCGCAGGCTTAGTTTCTTCCTCCATGCCCTCGTCCTCGTCTTCTTCAATTATGAGTTCCTTGAGGTCTTCTTCCTCCTCATCGATTTCTAGGTTAACTGCTTTCCCTTTTTCCTCCACCGTTAATCTGTTGTGTAGTGGGTTTCGAGGCGACACCCACACTGGAATCATTGGTTGTTTGTCTTTATTTGGTCCTGGCGCATGCGGTGATTTAGGGATTTCCACAACAATCTCGGTGCCTTCAGGGGTATCTTCTATGGTAAGGGCCTGCGCGGCCTCTTTGGCGGTCATCTCTGCATTTTCCCTAGCTTCTTCAGATGTTTCCATCTTTCTCATTTAGAAATCTCTCAATCGCTTAATCAAGGGCTCAATCAACGCTCTGCACAGGGCAACCAAGTCTCGGCTCAAAATACTTTGGGCATACGACAACTTAATTCACAAATGACCAAGTGTTATTTGTTGGGTAGCCCTTTGTAATTTATAGCACCTTTTGAATTTGAATTCAACCGTCCCCCACAAATATGGTCCATCAATGCTCCCTTGGAAGTAGATTTTCCCAAATCTTGCCCATAAAGCGTGTCTTAAATTCCTGCCACCTGCTCCATTTCATGTCAATTCAAGCATCACATCGTGAATAGTCACTACAATGATCACTTTCCATCCAACCCACGCAACAACACGGCCCCCCTTGCACGGTCATAGACCTTGTGAAATTTTGCTTCTGTGCACAGCTCCTGGGTAAAGTAGTTTATAGTCTCACACTTCCTTTCAACTTCTTGGAGCGCTATGACTATACTTACCACGACTAGTCAGGAGGTTGTGCCACCTGTATAGGGTTTCAACTAGTCATCCATCACTTTTCCTGGAAAATATCCACCTTCAATTGTTACTTGCTGCATCACACACTTTATCATCTACAGCACGTCACCACGGGTGATCCCTTTAGTAGTATGCAGTCTAATCCAAGGCATCAAGCTGATCAACTCTTGGTGGTAGTCCCCATTTTTGTCAACATAATTGTGTGCGCCATGTTTTATTGCCTTGGTTTTCTTATCGATAAAATCCTTATTTATTTCATCCTTCTGCTTCTTGACTTCCGCTTCCACCAGAGCACTTTTCTCCCTTAGTTGCACCCTTTCTTTCATAAGTTCTTGGAGCCTAAGATCACCCTGTCATATTTCTTCCTCATGTCCTAAGGGTTCTACTTCGTTTAGCTACACGATCCCTTCTTCCAAGACTCTGTGAGCCGTCATATCTACCGGCACTTCTATGTGTGGACTAGGAATCTTATACTCTATGGGGATCCCTCCATACTCCAACCTCAGAGGCGTCTACTCCATTAGTTTCTTGCACATTGTCCTATAAGTCCACAAAACCACTGGTATGCGCAGGTCCCAATCAGTCCACTGCGCCTCATATACCTTGTTCAGCTCTTCGCACACTTCGTTAAACGTTGTTGCATGAACAACCTTCTGCACACTCATTTTTTCCATACTCCATTGTTCCAACCGGAGGGGTCATTCGTACAATTGCCTTGCCCACACATGCTTATTGACCATGTCTCCTAATGCGAAGTCTTTGTGCATCCGCGTAGGTTTTTTAAGATATGCTTGTATCCATCTGGGAAGGTGCACGCATGGATCATTTCGTTTGGTAATCTTATTGGTTAATCACATCTGAGGCTTCCCAAACCACATGCGCATCATTCTCCTGCATTTGTGCTAGTCCTCAAAGCTTCCTTGGTGTGTGCCCCATCACCTCATGCATAGCACACATTACCCATTTCAAAGCCTCTAAACATTGTTTTTATGGTACTTCTCTTTCAAATCTGTTCAGGAAAACATCTATCTTGCTTAACCGATCATACATAAGCATATATGTTACTTCCATTGATACACAATGCAACGATCTTGTCGTCATGTTGCAGTTTAGCATGGTTACCTCATGTAACCAATTCTACCATCGCTCTATCTCTTCATCTAAATCTGACATACTAGAGCTTTCGCGCTCCCATGAGATTCGCCCATCTGCGGTGGGATTTACCCAGTCTTGCTCTTGTGCGGTTATCTTGTAGATGCAGTCTAAATCGTTCTCACTTTCATAGTCGTGAACTTGCTCTGTGTAGTGCAGCCCTTATATAGGGTCCAAAGGTACAACTATGCACAAAGAATTTTTCTCAAAAATCATCTTACACTTCTTTAGATTTATCACCCCTTTCATGTCAGTGGCCCAATCGATTCCTAATAATGTAGGGTAGGGATTGTTTTCATCAACAATCTCTATCACTTCAAAGTCTGCTAGCACACTTTCTCTTTGGATATCTACGGTGATTCCATGCAATCTTCCCATAGGTATTATCTTTTCCTCGTTCACCATTTGCAGCTAGATAGGAGACCATTGCAGCGTAGGCCTCCCCATGTGCTCCCATGTCTGCTTTGGCAGAACGTTCACGTCTGATTCTAAGTCTACAATCACTTGGTCCATCTCATATTATCCAATCTATGCGATCAATCTCATTTCCCTTCCCGTCCTCGTTGCATGCTTTCCAATCTTCCAGACTACACACGGTTCTTCTGGCTCAATCCCAACACATCTATTAATGAGTTCCTGCAATCCCTTTACAGCCTTACTGTTGCGCAGTAGCTTCATGCATGTTTCTAGGAATGTTGTGAGCACTGATGGGTCCATTTCTGGCTCCGGTCTATCTTTCCTTCCTGAAGTGGAGGCATCAACGAAGCTCTTCCTAGCTTCCATGAAGGCTTCCTTAGTGTGCTCCAAATCAAAACATGGTTCTTTCATCAGAGCCTTGTAAACCCAAGTACTATCTTCAAGATACTTTCCCTTATCATCACCTATCATAATTCCACTTTGGAGCACAATGTTCACATTAGGGTCTTCCTCGCATGGATGAGACCTCATCATTTGCAGGTTCTGAGTTGGGGGAGGTTGGTGTTAGCACTTGAAATTTCACCTCAGGCTGAGACAGGTAAACCTCAAGGCTACATCAAACCATTTAGCCTTGTAGCTAGCCCTACGGGGCAGGAGAAGGATCTCTCCGGACTATCTCGTAAAATCTCCAATAGATGAGAAGACCAATAAGGTAACACTGATATTATGCTAGTAAACTGATCAGAAAGATTGATTTTTGCGTTTTTTGGTTTTTGGCGGCAAATTGAGGAGAGGGCAATTTTGGGTGTGGGGATGGGACACAGTTTCTGCAGGGGGTTCCTTGGGGCGAGGTAGGAGACAGCATTGATGCCTTTGATTGAGGTGGATGATTAGGAATGATAGGTGGTGAGTTAAGGAGATCAAACAATAACTTTGAATTCTCCTTAAACAATAGAAAACATTGAAATTAAATAAACTTAAAAGCAGAGCATGACAGTCATGAATTCTTACTTTAACACTTCGTTTGCTTAATGTGCAGAAGGAAAAGAAAGGAAATGATTCAAATAACACACTTACAAGTACATATAGAAACACACCATCAATACATGTAACCACAAGAATCCCAAAAAGGACTGCAAAACCCTGGTCTTCCTTAGCCAAAAATTGCAGAGATACAGTGAAATAAAACAATGATAGCTTCTCCCTCAAGAGTCCAACCATGAAAATGAGCAAGAAAGTACATAATATAGATCATCTAACCTCTTTCCCTTCCTCCATGGGTCGAGCTCACTATCCTAGGAGCTGTTTCAACCACTTCTAAACTTAGCACTAAAAACTAGGCAATCAAAACAACTTGCCTCTATAAGATAGGAAACCAATTCATTCATTTATTTTTCACCTTTTTATGAATGAATCTTCTCTAGAAGAGTTACATAAGGGTAAAAGTGTCTAAAAAGTACCATAATTAAATCAAAGAGAATCATCATTCACCTCAAAAAGTCAAACTGAGTCAAATCTGCGTTTTTTGGGCTGTACAGTGCATTTCTGGACAATTCTGCTTGACGGGTCGCGCCCCCCTACCTGACGGGTCGCACCCCTTTGGAGCCATGTTTGGGGCACTTGCATGTGGTAAAATTGAGCAAAAGTGGGCTTGTTGGAAAGGTCTATGAGTCTACTTTCCAACCCAACTGGAATTTTTGAATTTGGAGTTCATTTGCTCTGTCAAAAACCAATTCTCCCAAGACAGCTTTCTGTAGTTCAAAAAAGTG
>APFE030399177.1:14494-62820 GCA_000404065.3 Pinus taeda
CAATAGAAAAGTTAGAGTAGTGTTCTTGCTTTCAGCTGAGTTAATATAGATGTCATTTTCATTCTTATCAGCAGTAAAGGTATTGGACTAGTGCCATTGGTATTTTTGTTTTATGCTTTACTTTCATTCATAGCTTTAATTCCATTTCAAGTTATTGTTCAAGTTTTCTCTTTTAAATTCAAGAAGCATTTTAGAAATCACCACATACACACACATTCACTCACTTGTTTATAACTTCATCACATCACATTAGGAAGATAAGTCAGACATAAACTAAAATCAACAAAAAGAACTAGGAAAGGCTGCTTAAGTATATATTGTACACTTCACTTCATCAGCTTACGAGCCCCGGGTTGACAATTTATGATAGCAATTTAGACAACACTAAATTGACCAAACACCTTCACAGCCGCCTCGCACTGTACTCTAAACTCTGGTGGAGTTGAAGGTTGTTCCCTCAACTCGAGCTCTATAATCTTTAGGTTCAGCTCAAACTGAACTTTGGCCATCTCGGTCCTAGCATCGCGCACACCTGCGGCCTACTTCTTAATCTTGGCCTCCAACGGCGCTTCTTCTGGGATGTGTAGTTCCATAATGGTTTTGCATGCTTCTGCTACCACTACTATGGCCCACTCGTTCTTCTCCTAAACCTTCTTCCACATGTATATTGCTGTCATTTTCTCAATGAACATTCGTTCGTTGTTAACCTTCTACTCATTGATCATGCTCAGCGCGCACTGCTCTTGAGCCCTAAGTTCTGCGATCACACCTGCTTGTAGCATGTGAAGGAATTCACTTGGGAGCGCGACCAAGTTCAAACCAACATTCTTTAGAGCACTGACAGTAGCCTTGTCAGCTTTCACCTCCATGCTCAGAGCTCCATCCAGTAGCATGATGGCTCGGGGATCCAAAGAGTGAACCAACTCCACTGCTTCAGTTGTTCCTAGTGCTAAGCTGGTCGACGTCGCGTTGTTCTGCCCGACACCAGCCTATGGTTGAGTCACCTTCTATCAAGGTGATCAGGTCTATGGACGACTTAGTGGCCTTGGTGTTTTTGCGTGGCCCTTCCTTCTCCTGCTCCCTATTCCGCTTCACTTGGAAGGGAGTTCTTTCCTGGTCTCCACAAACCTTCTCGCCTTTATCCTCTTCCTCGGTCTATGGTGAAGGAGATCTCTTACTTCTTTTAGAGTTGCACTCTTCCTCTTGTTCCTTGGCAGAGCGCTCCACTTCTATTCATGCCTTCTCCTCAGTCTCCTTCTTTCTCTTTTCAGCGAACTGCTGAATCTTCGACCACACCTCTTCCTTCTTCTGCTTTCCCACAGACTTACTAGACCCGATGAACAAGTCTGTTGCTATGCGCCAATCTGTTGGCTAATGCTTGAGGACCGTTGCGATGGCATCATCCATCGCTAGGTATGGTAAATAATATCACTTCTGTTCTGGGTCCTTTCACGCTCAGATGGAGATATAGTGGAATTCCCCTTTGAACTCTGCGTATCCTGACAACTGCTGAAACAGAGATGGTGGTAGCCATGGCTAGTGATTGATGGCTGCATGGATGCTCAATTCCATCACCCAAAATATTTTACTCTCTGTGACCTGGCCAACATCCTTTATGGCCCATAGTGAAGCAAAATTCAGTGCTTCTGGTGGATCTTTCACGATCGGAGGAAATTGGCCGTCCTTCGGAAATTTCCATGTGACCAACACAATCAACAGCAACAACTAGGAGTAGTGGAATGTCTTTATATGGTCCTGTGCCTCCCTACAATTTGCGAGGAACTCCTTTCACAAGTAGCTCACCTACTTGAATTGTACACCCTCTGCGCACTCGGCTAATAGTGAAACCACTGGTTCCAGAACCTCATCTGTGTGACACTTCCTCATCACCTTAGTAGCCAAGATCTAGGTGGCCACTTTCACCATGGGGTATGTAATACATTAAATTGAATATATGTGCGACTTCTTGAAAATCTTGAACTTGCCCATCATCCTTTTGACGAGGTCATGCTCGCCCGTCTTTCTGCCAAATGCCTTGGCCAGATTCAACCCTGAATGTGGTAGTAAGGTGATCCTATGGATCAGCATGTCAGTTATAGGGCTTGGCTCTCCCAACCACAGGCACCCCTCATGCACTAGACACAACAACCCTTTGATAACAATCAAATCGATGGGAGCGCGGTGGTAATGTGGCACCCATAGCAGATTCAACAATTCTTCCTTTTCCACCCCAGGAATCCACTTCATCAGCTCCAGCGTGGTGACACCTGAGTCCTTGTAGAATATTCTCTGCATGAAATTATCAATATCCAAGCGGGGAAACCACTTAGTGTCCTCCAAGTTCCAATCCTCTAACTTCAGATGTGGGACGTGCACCAAGCGCAGACCTTCAAATGTTATGTTTTCTAGCAGTAGGGGTGTGTTAAGGAGAACATTTCCCTCATCAGGGTCGTTCAGGACCTTTACCTTGCCCTAGCATGGAGGGATGTATTTGGGTGGCTTGAAGATAGGGTCGACCCCCTCAATATCAATGTCTTTTGTGCCCATATCAGTGTCCTTTGTGCCCTCGTCGGCATCTAGATTGACCACTCTTCCTTTCTCCTACGCGGTGGGCTTCTCTTGTCTCTGATGTTTTCTTGGCGGCTTACACACTGGCTACATCCTCTTTTGTTTGTCCTTTTTTAGATTGAGAACCTCTTGTGCTAGCATAGGCTTCGGCCTAGGCGATCTTGGTGATTTTGGCACTGCTATGGGCACCTCCATACTTACGACCTCAGGGGAAGCTGCCTTAGAGGCCATAGAACCTTTCATGCTTGTGGTTTCTATGGGTGCAGACATGAGGCTATTAAGGAGCTCCTGGGTTTCCTTAGGTAACTTGTCAAACACTGAACTAGCCATCAAATCCTAAAATAATGCTGGGTTCATGCGCAACTGATAGCACGACACATAAACTCTCAAAATTCAAAGTGTTTTTTGTTGGACAGCCATCTATTATTTATAGGCAATTTCGAATTCAAATCTAACCATTCACCCAAAATTCACTCATAAATTCTAGATTGGCGGCATATTTTCAAAGATCTCGCTCTTAAATTTAGCCTTAAATGCTGCCCCCCCCACCCTGTTACTCTTAGCCATTTTCTCACTATAAAATCATGAACAGTGGTAGTAACCATCAGTGGTAGTAACCATCACTTTTTGGCTACCCTGCATAGTCTCTCCTCCTATAGCATAGCTCCCTTTGCGCTTCCATTGATGTTGTGCCAATATTCTTTTCCGCATAATCCCCCAGTCGCGTTGCTCAACACAAGCAGTGTAGTTTATAGTCCCGCGCCTCCTTTCAGGTGCCTAGAGCACGAAGACTATGCTACAATCATATAGTCATCTGGCCAGATCCCCAGTGTATAGCTTCAATCGGTTGCCATTTACCTTTCCTAGAAATTGATCTCCATTCAATTTCACTAGCTGAACTGCTCCACCATCGGTAATCTTCTTGATCACATATGGCCCCAGCCAATGCATCTAAATTTTTCCTGAAAATTTATAAAACTTGTTGTCATATAACAAAACTAAATTGTTTACCTTGAAGGTTTGCAGTTTGATGTGCCAATCGTGCCATGCCTTTTCGCGCTCCTTCTAAACTTTCTGATGGAATCCAGCCAAAAGCTATCTTCTTCAAGCTCTTTCAGTTGTGCGATCCTCTCTTCTAGGGCTCTGCAATCCGTCGTTCTTGTGAACACTGTTATGCATAGACTAGGTACAATATATTCCATCGACATCACAACTTCCACACCATAGACCAGTCAAAAAGGTGTATGTCGAGTCAGTTTCTTACAAGTAGTTCTATAAGCCCATAGCACCACTGGTACGAGCACACCCAAATCATTCCTTTGCGCATTTCAAACCTTTGTCAACACATTCTCCAATATATTATTAAACGTTTCAATTGTCCCATTGGCTTGCAAGTGATACAATGTACTCTTCTGGTGATAAACTTTGAATTCCTCCATCAGCGCGCTGATTGTTTCATTAAGGAAATGTTTACCGCGATCACTCATCAAAATCTTCAGGCAACCAAACCTAGCCAGCACATATTCAAATAGGAAATTCACTACCATTGGCCCTGTACAATCCTTTATAGGTTGTGTCTCTGCCCATCTGGTTAAATACTCTGTCGCGGTGATGATATATCATGCACTCGTCTTCTTTCCTGGAGGCTCAATTGGTCCTACAAAATCGATGGCCCACTTTTCAAATGGCTGCAACGACACTTGCGTATTCAGAGACAACTCATCCCTCCGCGATGGCCTGCCCGTCCTCTAACATGCATCACATGTCCTACAATAGGCTTTTGAATCCTTATGAAGTGTTGGCCACCACAACCCAACGCATAAAATCTTTTGCTTGTTGCTTTTCCTGCATAATGTCCACCCGCAGCCCCTCCATGAGCTTCAACGACGATGCTGCTTCGTTCAAACTCAGGGACAAAATGTCACAATATCTCATTCACTCCCATTCTATACAATTGACTTGCAATAAGAGAAACATTTGTCATGCGCAGCACCAATTCCTTCTTTTGTTGGCTGGTGTACCCTTCAAGAGTCATTCCTGTAGTCAGAAAGTGTATGATGTCTTCAAAATGATTGTCTTCTACATGCACCACAAAAAGTTGTGCATGAGGCAATCTTTCCTCTGAATTAGTGGGCTCCTCACCTGTTTGAATGCATGATAGATGATCCGGTCCTACATTTAATTTTCCTGGCTTTACAATGACTTCAAAATCATATTCCTGAAACAACAATAACCATATTCATATTTCTCCCCCAAAAAAGGCTTGTTGACCAAGTACTTTAATGCATAATGGTCTGTATACATCTTAAAGTTTATGCCTAGCAAGTAGTGTCTGAACGTCTCGAGTGCGTACACCATAGCCGAACCTTCATGCTCCATCATCGAATAATTCTTCTCAGCCTTAGATAACTTCTGACTTGCAAACGCGATAGGGTAATCCAACTCTCCCTCACCAGCTTGTGTCAATACTGTTCCCAGTGCAATACATGAGGCATCCACATGCACATGAAATTCCTTCTTCCAATCTAGGAAGACTAGGATCGGCACGGTGACCATCTTTCTTTTAACACATCCAAGCTCTACTGACATTCTTCATTCCAAGAGAATGTAGCATCCTTCTACAAAAATTTTTCCATCAGCACGGTAATCTGGGAATAACTCTTGATGAACTTTCAGTAATAACCAGTATGCCCCAGTGTTGCACACAACTGTTTAACACTTCTTAGCACCTCCAAATTTATTATAACTGGGATCTTAACTTGATCCACCATTAATCCTTGTTTTCATACTACATGACACACCAATATTCCGAAGGGAACACAGAACAAACATTTCTTCAAATTTAGCACGATCTGATACCTCCGACATGTATCCAGCATCAAGCATAAACTAGCTACATGGCGCTTCACCAGCCCAAACACTGTCTAATCGTCAAAGTATACCTCCAGGAACTTGTGAATGAAATCCTTGAATGCTGACTATGCATGAAAATATCACAGGCACATTATTCAGTCCAAAAGGCATTACAGTATACTCGCAACATCCCCATTCAGTCACGAAGGTCATCTTACTCCTATCTTCTGGCGCGATCTTGATCTGATGGTACCCCAAGAACCCATCAATGAAAGAATATGATTCCTGTCCTCCTACATTATCCATCACTTTGTTTGTGAACGAAATTGGGAAAGGATCATACACACAAGCATCATTCAGCTTCCTGAGATCTACGCATATCCTTATTTCATCCTTTTGCTTCTTTTCCTTAACTACCATAGGACTTATCAAGTCAGACTCCTCCACTAGTTTAATGATTCCTGCCGCTAAAATTGTATCCAACTCCAAACAGACCCTTTCCTTATATTTTGGATTAAGGTGATATGGCCTCTGCTTCATAGGCTTCACGTCTAGTTTCAACGTTATCCTCATCACCCCTAAATTGCCTGCAATCCCTTTCAGGTTTGAAAACTTTGTAGGGAACAAATCCTGGTACTCATGGAGCAATTCAATGACTTTATCCACCATAGAATCATCCCAGGAGTCCCCTATCTTCACAAAATTTGGCTCCGCCTTTTTCCTAATGTTCACTTGTCTCGTTTTTAGGGGTGCGGTGATATCAAGATTCTCTATCTATGGCCCCTTCACTTCATGGTGACCTTCTGTTTCTGGGATAGTAATGTTCCTTGGATCCTCCTCTTCTACTTCAACAGTCACATTGTAGCACTCCAGCACATGGCGTAGCTGGGTGGTCCAATCTGGTTGAACTAAATCCAAGGGATCCTGTGGTATTATGAAGATTGTTGCTTTTACCTCCTGCGATGCTTCATCAATGCACTCGAAGCTATCTTCAATGGTGAATGTCATCAGGAATCCCTGTCTCAAAATATCCCATTCATTCGTGCCATGACAGAGCTCTATCTCCAAGTACCAATTCATAGGCATTACATCCAAGGTGTGACAAAATAGATGCACCCACTGTGGTTGCAGTTCTGCTCCAGAAGCATTGGTCCACTTGGCTAAGTGATCACACGGATCACTCCTAACATCATATTTCTCTGTTAATCGCACCTTTGGGCGACCAAACCGTACCTTCATCAGTCGTTTATATTCATGCCATTCATTGAAATTGTCTTTATGCATACCCCACCATCTTGTAGGCGTAGCGCACAATGCCAAGTTCAAGGCTTGGTAGCGATGCTCCTCCGGCACTTCCCTTTCAAATGCATCTTGAAATTTATCAAAGTCAATTAAACCATCATAGTAAGGCAGACTTCTTACCTCTAATGATACGCAGTGCAGCGATTTGGTCACCATGTTACAGCATAGCATAGACATTTCATGCAATCGATTCTGCCAGTAATCCAATTCCTCATCTGAATCTAAGGTGTAGGAGATTTCGTGGTCCCATACAATGCATCCATCTACTGCTAGATTCACCCAATATTGATCTCGCGCTGTTATCTTATAAATCTGGTCCAAGTCATTATCACTTTCATAATCACGGACCAGTTCAGTATAGCGTGGTCCTTCTGCAGGGTCTAAAGGTACTATTACACAGAGCGATTTTATTTCAAATGAAATCGTCCACTTCTTCAAATTGATCACCCAATTCATGTTGATAGCCCAGTCGATCCCAAGGAGCGCAGGGTAGGGATTGTTGTCATCGACAATCTTTATTACTTCTAAATCTATTAATGCGCTCGTGCCTTCAATATCGACTATCACTCCCTGCAATCTTCCCATGGGGCTAATATTTTGCGAACTCTCCATCCTCAATTGAATAGGAGACCACTCTAGTGCAGGTCTCCCCATTCTCTCCCATGTTTGTTTCGGCAAAACATTCAAATCTGACCCAAGATCCAAAATAAATTGGTCCATTTCATATTCTCATATTTACATGGTGAGCCGCATCTCATGCCCTATTCTTGCCTTATGCTTACCATTTTTCCTAACCACGTGTGATCCCTCAGGAGCATTACCAGCACATTTATTGATCAACTCCTATAATCCCTTTATGGTCTTGCTATCACATCACAACTTCATACAGGTCTCTAAAAATGTAGTAAGCATGGATGGGTCCATTTCTTCAGACTGCTTATCCTGACTTCTTGAGGTAGAAGCCTCAGTGAAGCTTTTCTTTTCTTCCATGAAGGTTTCCTTCATGTGCTCCAAATCAAAGCCAACCTCCTTTTCTAGAGCTTTGCAGACCCATTCACCTTCTTCAGGATGCTTTCCCTTATCTTCACCAATTATCATTCCACTTTGCAGCACAATATTCACACTGGGGTCCTCTTTGCGGGGCTCAACTCTCATTGTCTGTAGGTTCTTAGGCTGCTGAGGCTACATTGCCTTTTTGCACATCTTATCTATTATCACAGAGAAGTCTTCTATCGCGTATTCAAACTAGGTACAGTATCGGCATGACAGGTGCATCCGGTTCATGCATTCTCGTGCATAGTGTCCTATACCTCCACAATTATAGCAAATAACTTTCCCCTTGACCTCTCGCAGGTCCTCCTCTGCCTCGACCTCATCCACACCCCAGATATCCTCCTCGCGACCCCCTAGGGCCTTGATCCAGAGGCAGAGCTTATGTTTGCATTTGATATGTGGGCGTTTTTTCTGTCATTAACTCATAACTATGGAAATTGCTCTCATGATGACCTACTGATTTGAAGAAGTTGCAGAAGAGATGTTGTGGTGTTTGTACAAATTTTTGCAGCAAGTGGCAATTATCTGTCACGTGTTTTCTAGCTACCTTTAGATAGCACACCAAATCATAGGCCTTGCACTTGACCCTACTTGAGCTTCCGGTCTCAGAGGCATTGGCCCTCCTCCTACAACATAATTCGCGAGGATAGTGCAATGATCTTTATCATGCCCTTGACTCTTACACTTCAAACACCAAACCTCTTCGGGCACCTCTGACTGAGCCACTCTATCCTTCTTCAAACTTTGGAATTCTAGGAAAAGGTTCTGAAACTCCACGTGAATCAGATGAACTCCTCAAGTAGCATCTTGAATTGGTGTCTCGTGCCATATCATCACAATCTCCAGGGCCTCCACCTTGGTCCCAATATTTTGATGTGATAAAGTAACCCTTAGATGTGGCAAGAGAAAAGCCACAAACCATTCGCGGTGTTTCCCATTCGTAAGGTTCTTGTTAGCTTCATGGATCTTGTAGTTCAATCGTTGATCCAACTCCCAAGGTGTCTTGCAAGGCTTCAACATGATCTCCTTGAATCCAATGATCGGTTGCACTTCAGACTCAGGCCTATTGAATTTGTTATTCAGTGCAGTCTGAATGTCTGCCAATGCAGCCATCAGGTTATCAGTTCAGTACTTAATCTACCATGTTAGCGTGCATTCTTGTAAAGCTATAAACAATGTAGCTTTATTCATCTAATCATCTTTAATTCCCTGGGGTTCCCACACAACCTTTGCGAAGAACCAAAAATGTTCCATATCCTCATTCCCCAAGCCCTTGATAAAGAGAAATTTTACTGAATTCACCATAGTAAATGGTGGCAAAGGTGGTGGCAGTGTGGGCGAAGGTGTATGTGGTGGAGGTGAAGATGGAGGTGGTGTGGGTGGATGTGGTATTTGCGGGAATCCATGCCTTATTAACTGGATAGCGCTTTGCGGAGAAGCTTGTGCTACTTCTTCATCATCACTTAGAGGAGGCTCAATCAACTAGATATATTTAGGTCCTACTCCTTTTCTATCCCTAAATAACTTTCCACTTCATGTAGCTCCAAACATCAAGGTAATTGCATAACCTGCCTTTCACACAAGAGGATTTTAATCCAAGTATTCAAAGACCTTAAATACTTACCTCGTGGTCCTTTGAAGAAGCGACACCCTACTTCGTTGTAACTGACCGAAGTATCAACCATGAACTCTATCACAAATCCTCCTATAATACGATCAAGCCAGCAATCGACAGCACGTGTGATCTTATCTTCAGAGTCTTCCAATCTCCACACTAACTCTGAGGTCCACACTATTGGACCATCAAGCCTCCACCTTCCTTGGCCGTCTGCCAATTTAGCCATCCACCCGTATAATTCAATCGGGAAGGAATAGAAGAAAATTTCGTGTATCTCTGTGTACAGATACCTGTCCAACCATTGTTCTTTCATCAGTCACGGGTTCCTGTTCTCTTGCACTGCGAATTCATGGATCTTTATATCCAACCAATCTTCAATTTCCTTCTTAGTTGGATTCCTGTGATGCGTCATCACACATGTCTTTATGCAAATCCCAGTCCCAACAATGGAATCATTTGTTGGCTTAGTGGGCCCTAACCCAGGTTCAACTTTAAGTTTAGCCAAACAAATCACTACAATATTAGCCCTTTCGACATCAATCCATAGAGTGCATATTGAATTCTCACCCGAAGCAGTATGGGGGGATGTTGGAACCAAGTTTCTACACCCAGAGATGGTTATGATGTTGTTTTGTACCCTTTTTCTGCCTTCACATAGATCGATAAGCCCTCGAGGCTTATTACTGTAACTTCCTCTTACCAGCCTCTAGACCTTTGCGAAGGTCTACGAATGTCTTTCGCAGACCTTAAACAACTGAATCAACCATTTATGTGCCTCTGTAATCCCTCCTACGTCTGTTATTCTCCAGATCGTCTTAAGTGTATGATATCTTTAGCATGTATTAAGATATTCTTCATGTAAGTAGATATTATTACTTGCGTTCATATATTAATATAAAACATACATATTCGCGCATCAATATAGCATCAAATCATAAACCCATTATTCATCATAACATAATCGCATTCATTCATAACAAAAGTAAATGGATCAAACACAAGTATTTCCAGAGTAACCTTCTTTATTAATGCTTCAGATCTTCTTATAGACTCAAACTACTGTGTGCATTCAGATGCAGGGGTCCATGCACTCAGCTACAAACTTCCACCCTAGGCCTCTGTGCACACAGCTGCAGAGCCTTTCTTCTACTCCAAGCCCCTTTGATCTTTCCATGGTAATGACGTATTACATTCATCGTCAATGACCGAACTGAACTACCTTAGACTCTTCTAAGACTCTCCTTTTTATACAATCCCATGGTCCACGGACCATGGGTAGATCTTCTAAATCTAACACAACTTACATAAACAGAAGGGTAAAACCCTTTATGACACTTTACATCTATACACTCTGCGACCACAAATTGTAGAGACTTTACACTTTACATACAAAAACTTGGGCTTTTAACCCCAAAGCTTGGGATTTTAGCCCCAAAATTAGCCTTAGGGGACCCTGTCCCAATACTGCCACCCCCTCTAGGAGAACTCCAAAATCTAAATCGATAACCCCTAGAGAAGAGAAACAACTAAAGGCACAACAACCTATAGTAGATGCTTCCACAAGCACCAAGAGGAGGATGACCAACAGACAATGTAAAAAACAGAGTAAACAAAAAGGCAAGCTAACTGATATGCTAGAGGCTATTGAGATTGAATAAAGCCCAATTGAGAAACCTATAGAAGTGACCAAAACTCAAACTAAGAAGAAAAGAAAGAGGAATAATAAGTTATACTTCTCACAAGAAGAACTAGGTTTGATATTTAGGCCAAGGAAACCTCTTACAAGGTCAATGCAGCAAGATGAAAAGATGCCAAAAGTGCCTTTGGAAAAAACAAATCCATAAAAGAAAAAGAGACGTAAGGAGGTTGTACAAGAAAAAAGTGAAATAGAGGTTCTACAGGAACAGTTAAGAGAATCTAGACAAGAAGTTATTAATTCCAAACTTGAGTTTGAGGAGTGGCAAAAAGAGGTGTCAAAGAAGATAGATTTCTATGATGAAATTGTAGATAAATAAAAATGGATGATAAAGAGGACTTTGCCTTTGCATAGGATGTTGACAGACGTGTATAGAAGGAATAAATGGCTATAAGCAGATAGGAAGAGGTTATAGGGATAAGTCATAGCACTAGAAACTCAAATTGAAATGATTAAGGCTGAGCTCAAAAAGATAAATCTCAAGATTATTGTTGAAATAGATGCTACTTCTTGAATATGGTAAAAATTTCAATTTTTTCTTTACTATTTTTAACCAGTAAACTCAGCCTTATTTATAGTGAATAAGGTATTAGGAGTAATAAGGAGGCATTATAAAGCATGAAAATAAATAAAAAAACTCAAAATTTTGAAATTTCGTAGCAACTCCCCATAATGAAGCTGAAAAGTTGCTACGAAACTGTTGTAGCGCTTCATGGACGATAATGCAAACTAAAAACACAACAAAGGGAGTTCTGAGGGTATGAATTTAGCTTAAAAACATCCAAGAAAACCTCAAAACTTGCAAAAAGAGTAGAGGGGTAGCAGAAATGTGTTTTTTGAATTTGCTAGTAAAGTTTGCTACGAAACTACTAAAGACTTTGCTTTTTGCTACAAAACTTTCAAAACTCTATTTTTCTCTGTTTTTGAAGTTTTTGGACATAAAACATCCAGAAATTTAGATGGATTATAGATCATGAAGGGTTTCCACATCAACTCATACCTTTAAGGGAGACAGGTCAACAAGTCAACTAGGTCAACATCTAGGTAGCATGACATACATCATTAGCTCTAGCACATTCAGAAAAGTAGTTTAGTTTGATAAGCTCCATCAAACAGAATTCGGTTGAGTTCATTAATGGTGGAAGAGTCTTGCTTGTATTGAAATTATGTAAGACATAAATCCCTAAGATTTCGCAATAGTTGTCAAGTAGGATAAGGTCTCAAAATTGTTTGATCGAATCTAGTCCAAGTGGTAGATTTTTGTAGTTAATGATATGATGGTGGTCTTAATCTATATATTTGTAGTTTCTTGACTCTAAAAGGGTTGATCAATAATGTGAGAAGCTGACCCTATGTAATCTTTTGATCTAGTTAATATATATATATATATATTATATATATTATATATATATATATATATAATTATTTATATATATATATATATTATATATATATATATATATATTGAAGCAACTCTATTTTTGTACCTAAGATTTTGTTATGGCTTCATGTGTTCTTACCATGTTTTCTGTTTTACTATCAGTATTCATAGTATTTTGATTACTTGGAATTCCTGTCAAGTGCTCCAATTTCTGTCACTTACCATGTATGATTGTGAATGTTTATTTGATATTAGTTTTAAAGCTAGAGATTCCTCATCTTCCATTAAACACTGTTGTTTTCCATGATTTTCTTTAATTTGAATCCATGCCCAATGGTGGCAGTCATCAAAATTCCCTTCACCTGTAAAACCACATAAAAAGAAATCAGAGTTAGTCAGATGTAGTTTTGAGTTGTTTTAAGTGAACCCGATAAGTGTTTTGAGAGAGCCCTCTTAGATTGGAAGGGCTAACTTCTAATCAAAATTGGTTTGAAATAGTTATGCTGGGTTGAAGGTTGACACAACCCAACTCTATTAGCTCAGTGATAACAGGATCATTCTCCACATACCTTCGGGCATATCAGACAATGCTCCATGCATTATAAGTATGTGGGAATCCTCTCATCGAATGGTTACGCATTAGACAACACTACTACGGACATCACTCCCACAAAACGTTGAGTATATTTTGGGAATCCCCTATAGGTTTCTATCCATCCATAGGTAACTGAGTCAGCCGCTTTGTATATCGTGATACATCAAACACTGCATTCAAGGATATTTCCTACATGTACATTAAGTTCTTGGTTCGCCAAGGTGCATATTGCAGTTCACGATTTCTTTGTAAACATTTATGCCTAGTTACCATTTTCTTTTGTTTATGTATTTACTTTCTAAAATCAATTAATTGACCACAGAACAACTCCTTAGTGTATCTTGGGTTGAGACTAATGGCAATAGTTCTAGAGTCTACTAGTCAACAAGACCCCTTTTATGGAATCCTAGCCCTTTTCCTTCTTTTGGAAATATTAGTGCTCCTTCTATGGAAGCATTGTCCCTTCCCGAATTTACCACTGGCTTGCCAATTTGGTTGTTTTCAACCACTATGGTTCTGAATGTACAAATTGCTTCTCAAACGAGTTCTCCCCCACCTGAACAACATCAACCTCATGTTGATCCTGAAGTTTACCCTTTTCCTTCTTCACCCGTTGTTTCTTCTGTTAGCTACCTATACCAATAGGTTTCATTTTTCATGATTGGCAGGGGAAGTGCCAATATGATCTACTTTGGTGATACAAAGATCTCATATTCTTGTGGAAGAAATATACTTACATTTGGTTGGTGCTACCCTACTTCTAAATGGGTGATCCAACAGCCTAAGCTGGGTCATGCCATATTTCAATTTTTGTCATAGGTTAGAGAAAGAAATCTATCCAAACAGCTTAATCTTGGCAGGTAAAGTAGATAGGTAGAGAAAGAAGGTTCCCAACTGCTTAACCTGGGGCCTTGGAAGCAATAAGGGTAGTTTTAGATAGTAAATCAAAAGCAAAATCCAAAGGAAAAGAAAAGGCACAAAAGGGTTTGCAAATCTAAGTGCACCCTCCTTGGAGTAATAAAAAATGCTAGGCAATAGAGTGGGTAGGAAGAGCGGGTTGCAGAAAGCATGGTTCATGGCATCTCACTGGCCTAAAGCAGAGGTAAAAACATGATTCCAGTGCAAAATCTCCAATTTTTCAGTAGTCTCACAACAACTTAATGAAGCATGTCTAACTTCCAGATCACCCCCTATCACATTCATGGCTAACATCCCTATGCCACCCATGTTCATGAAAGAAATCAAAGTCTTTTGTTGGTTCTAGTTTCTTTAAGAGCCACATTTCTTGTGCAAAAATTCTTTTCATTTTGATCTACTTCCTAAAAGCTAAGTTGATTTCATATAAACAACTTAGTATTCTACCCCCCTCATCCACCTTTTTTCACTCATATTAACTACTAACCTATCACTATTTAACTCCTTATACCCCCTATTCCCCACATTACTATGTAAATTCGGCAAAAGACCCAAAAAATACATGTATATCCCCTTCCCCGAGCATTATAGCTCTATATATCGTTTTGAAAGTCTCAAGGGCTAAAACATTTGAGCGCGACCCAAAGAGCGCCGAAAAATTAATCTTGGGATTAATCAGGGATTTGCTCAGATTAATAACCAAAACCCGCTTTGCGAATAAACCTTGCAAAAACCAGAAAAACCCACTTTTATAAAGTTTCCGCCGGGCCCGCAGTTCAGAAATAATGATATTTTGTTCTTCCCCGCACTTCGTATTGCCCGCGCATGTCATCAACCCGTCAACTGTCGGATCTGGGCTTTCCCATCCGACGGCCCACATCCATATCGGACGGGCTCCGATCGCTGCACTTTACCGCCCGAGAAACTGTCAGAGGGTGACGTCAGGCATCTGCCACGCATCACCCCCATATCCTCTCGGGTCGCCCTCTGACAATATCGCGACCGTATCAACAGCAGTCCGAGAAAATCCACTTACCGCTGTGTTATACCTTCTGCCCACGTCACCGCTACGCCCGCCCACGTCATGTTCCACTCGGCGCCCTGTCGGCACCCTCACCCGCCAGCGCTCCGACGTGTCCTCAACTTATGCAATCCCCGTGGACCACTCACATGCTGCCACGTCACTCAATGACGTCATGCTGACGTCACCCGACCCTGACCCCACCTGATGACGTCATTCAAAAACACGCCAATAACCCAAAAAGTCTATATTTAGCCAAAATTTCACGTTTTTTTCACTTTTTCTAAATAGAACTGTTGCTCACCTCTGCATGAAAATTACGACCACCTGTCGCCAACCTGCAGAAATCGACTTGAAGAACGTTTCCGCCTCCCACCCACCTACATTTGTTACCATTGCCGGCAATTCACCAGGGATTTACCCAAAGAATCCCCTCTGAGCTTGCTTATGTCCATAATTCTCCAGAATTGAATTAACAAGAGTAAGGCAACCTGTATTTACCAGCAAATTCCCGGTAAACCAGCATTCCTTTACAGTTGTAGGGTCGAAATTCACCTGCTGAACCCACATATAGTCACCTTTTCCTAAATTCACACTCTGTCCGCGCATTCGTGGACTGAAAACATGAGAGGCACTAATTCACCAAAAAAATAGTGTTGCTAGTCCTTGCAGTCGCTCAATTAACTCCCTTTGAGCATTCTACACCATTTTCACCACAATTACCTCATTTACCCTTTCAATTCGCTTTACTTCTGCAAAAATAGCCCTCTGTGTTGTCCTGCCCACTGAAACCAGTTCCAGTACAAGTCACAAGTACTACCTAGCCATGGAAACACCAGTAGCCCTGAATCTTCAACCTATGAATGCCCCACACAGAGAGCTAGAGCGGAAGGACCTAGGTGATAGAGATTACCAGATGCTAGACTGCACTGCCATGACCTCCAAATTCAATATTTACCTGCTGAATGAGTTGAAAGCCCAATATCTCAGTGGAGCTGATACCTTAGGAATTTGGGACTCCAACCTGCCCATTTACAATCTTCCTCAAGTCAATGTCCTCCCAGACTTGATAAATCA
This sequence comes from Pinus taeda, assembly GCA_000404065.3. Classification (NCBI taxonomy): domain Eukaryota; kingdom Viridiplantae; phylum Streptophyta; class Pinopsida; order Pinales; family Pinaceae; genus Pinus; species Pinus taeda. Next base: position 30,574 of record APFE030399177.1, read on the forward strand.
ATGTCGTTCTAGCTATGACCCCTGTCAGAGAGTCGTTCTCAGCCCCTCAGGCTCAGTATTGATCCATATCACCGCTGAGGCCATCAATGAAATGTTGCACTTTCACACTGCAAAGCCCCTAACTCCTCTCTCCATCCATGACTTGATAACGAAAGGGGGCAAGCTGTCCAGTGCTCAGATTGCCAAGATTAATCAGTTGTTTATTCAGCCATAATTTGAAGCTATGAGCACCACCCTTCCTATAGCATATCAATATATTAATGAGCTGGGCAAAATGTTGGTAGATTTGATCAGTTACATCCTGGGTTATGGGACATATGAGGATGTTGATGAAACCATTATGGCCATGCTGTCCATTTTCTCCCCTGGAATGCCTCCTGCTGTGCATTATGATTTTGCCACATTCATTGCCAATAAGATTCATGAACAATTGATGAATCTAGAAAGGGAAAAGGTGTTTAAATACACTAGGTACATCTATCATTTATTCTTATTTTATCAGCCTGATGCCTTCCCTGTCCCTCTCAAGAAGCTAAATGCCCAAGGAAGCCCAAGGTCTGTAGCGTTTTGGTCTTCAGTCTTTCATCATTTAGCTTATTCACCTTACACCTACAGTGAATTCATAGACCTTTTCATCCATCCAGCTATGACCTTGTTATTGGGTGTCCCTCCCCCTAGATTGACAGAGGAAATGAAAAGAATTCTCACCTCTCAAAGGCCTACAGCATTGGTGATTAGTACATTTACCAACACCATACAGTAATCAGAATATATAGCTGTGAGTTGAATCCTTATAGGCTGCCAAGATATGTCCCTATGAGGCTCTTTGCCCTAGAGTACTTTAGGCAGTTTGGAAATGCAGACTTTGTCCATTTCCAAAGTAAAAACAAGAAGGTGCAACTGAAGGTGAGAAATCAGCGAGGCCCTTTTCTATACAATAAAAGGGAGGAAGGATGGAAGGAAGCTGATATGATCCTAGAGACCCTCAGACTACAAACTAGCTTCAAATGGGTGCCTTATGACCCTGATCATTTGATTTCCCTCAGGAGGATAAAATACAAATTAGGTGGCTACGCTCACGTGAAACTGCCTCATATTGAGCAGTTTGCTAATGCTTTAAGCTGGAAAGAGGGCACACTAGAAGAGCCAATTGGTAGAGAGCAAATGCTACAAAGAGAAGCGAAGAATATTGAAAAAGAGGCTGACTTGGAAACTTGTGGGCAGGTTTCTTCTCCCTGTCAAAGGAAACTCGGAGCAGCTGCCTCATCTTCCATAGCCCAGCAGCAAGCAGCCGGAGTAGCCTAACAGGAATCAAACAAGGATAAAGACAAGCAGATGGAGTAGGAACAGCCACCTCCTATGACAGAGCAGCAAAGAGAAAAAAAAGCAGAAAAGGAGGTAGAACAGCAAGAAAAACAGCAAAAAGTGGGGCAGCCTATACAACAAGAACAAACAGCTTAAGCCCCAACACCTACTGAGCAACATGCTCAAGAGAATATGCCTCCTGGGAAAGAAAAGACAGTGGAGGCCTCAGTGCTTCAAACTCCACAAAAGGAGGAAAAGGGAAAGAAGAGGGATAGAGAGCAGGAGACTCCCCTCACCACGTCCACAAATCAAGGGGAGAAAAGGTAGAGATTGAATCCCCTCTCCGAGGAAGAAATGCCTATGGGGCAATCATTGGGCATGGGCCCACCGAGCATGGAGGCGTCTGCGAGTTCCTTTCAGCAGGAATAAGAGAGAACCCTTGGAGGAGAGGTGAGCTCCTCAAGTCAGCAAAGGAGAGCAGAGGCAGGCATCAAGCAACAATTTATTGATATTAAAAGGAGAAATGAGCCACTCAGGCTCCAAATCTACAACCAGTTGCTTAAGATGGTCCCTACCAATCAACAGAGGCTTATGTCAACCTATGACATCACAGAAGGGAAAATGACCATGGGTCATTTCATGCCCACTATGTTGCAGCCACAGTCAGCTGCAGACTATATAAGAACCAACCTTGAGGTTCTTGCCAAGGACATCCACCCTATGGACCAAATAGAACTTCACAACCAAACGGGTGAGATGGTTTATGCAACATTGGCAGATAAAACATTGTTGGCTAATAGGTTGGAAAACAGCCTAAACAATACAGCTGCCCAACTTGAGTTGGAAGAGGCATCCTCTCAGGCCAAAGACAACAAGATCAGGTCTTTGGAGGATATAATCATAGAGCTTGGGCATGACCCAAAGGATCCAAAGGCCATACAAACGATGCTGAAAATAAGAGATGCAGACCTTGCAGCCCTAAGAAAGAAGGTTAAGCTCCCAGCAACTATTCACCCTCAAACAGAAGAGGTTGCCCAGCAAAGACAAGACCAAGAGGTAGCAACATTGCTGGTAGTACTGCACAAACAGCTAGTGCAGACAGAAGGGAAGCTGGAGGACACAGAGGCTGCACTGCAGGCAGCTCTACAACAGAAAGAAGGAGGCCAGACTTCTCAGCCCCGTCCAGAGGTCATAAACCTTGAGGAGCCCCCATAGACTACTGCTCCTCCCACAGAGCAGGCAGCGCCATCAACATCAACGTCAGCACCAACACCAACCTCAGAGCAGGCTCCGAGCCTCGATATGCAGAAATTGATGAGTGAGATCAAGGTCCTAGAAGCCCAGATGATAGAGATGAATGGAGCCAAGGAGAATTTGGCCAAGCTGAATGAAAAATATGACAAATCCAAGCAGAATGTGGCTAAGAAAGGGAGAGAAATAAAAGATCTCAAAGAGAAGATAAGGGAGCTGGAGAAAGAGCTCACCCTTGACAAAGTGGTGGCCGAGATCAGGACAATTTTGTGGACCCACATTGGCCAATCAGTAACGGATCAGTGGCAATATATCGAGACTATCCATGAGCAAATGGAGCTCATAGGCAAAGCACAGAAGGAAGTCCATAGAGCAAGGGCATCTCTAGGCAGTATGCCTGAGATAGCCAACAGAATAATTAATGTGCTTATAACCGGACAGGTCCTCAGCTGACTACAATTTGAATCTCCAATAGAACAGAAACCATCCAGCTGATAATGAGGGTCCTCACATTGAAAAGCCTGGTGCAAACATTGGATAGAAGAAGCCAGGACATGCAAACAGAGGTCAACAAATTCATGGACAAGTTTGCAGCATTATAGGGCAGAGGTCTTCCTAGTTTGCTCAATAGTGCAGGGAGACTGCTATCACATGAGGTTTATGAAAAAAGGGTGAACACATTTGCCACCAATCAGATCAGTCAAGGATCAAGCACCTCACAGGTAACAGGGCCAGCATCTGGGCAAAGTCTCTATGAAAGAATAGAGAACTTGTTTTTTATTATGAATGAGATCAGCCATTTGTTTGAAGTGCCTCCAAACTTCTACAAATACACAGAGGCAGATGAAACCTTAGATGCAATTTTGAGGCATCAATTGCCTACACAGGAATGGTGGACCACAATGATACAGTTGTTATTGTAAGCAAGAGGTTTTCATCAAAGTTTTGTCATCGAAATATATAGGTCATCATATTCAGAAAGTATGATGCATACACTATGGCTGGAAAGAGTGGAATGAGCCAACTCAGCAGGAAGATTCGGCCACTAAGAGCAACACTGACAACTACAGGTAACAGGGCCGAGAAAGCTACAACATGATAGAGTATAAAGACACATCATTCAACATTAATGCAGAACGCTCAACCGACTCAGTGTCCTCCAAAGGTCAAGAAGAGTTCTGACAGAGTTAAAGACTATTTATCTTACATTTAGGGTAGCAATAACTTTCTTATCTGCTATTTTGTAAAGTTGGTGAGCGTATTTAATCTATCGAATGACTCAGTGGTTGAGATATTTTGTAAAGCTGATTGTATATATTCCCCCTCGCATAAGCTTGCAAGGGGTTGGAGTTTTGTTTTTTTCTTATCAAGAAAGGAGAACTCGGCTGTAATTTCTGAAAGGATGATATAAATAAAGCTTGGAGTTTACATGAATTGGGTCTTACTGATGCATGCTGTGTTGGAACCATTGAATACTACAGGATTCTAGTGCTATGGCTTAATATAATAAGTGTTCTCTATCTCTGTTAATGTTTTGTTATTTGTTTAAGCTCACATCTCCCATATGTTGTTCTAAATACTAGGAAGAAAGAAAAAGAATACCTCGGGATTTGTCCATGGAGACACCCTGATCTCAATCTATCTTCACTATAAATGTTTTCTGTGACTTCAATTGTTAAAATTGGAATTCTTAACTTCTCCAATAAGCCCTGAATATTTCACAGTTACTATTTAGTAATTCATGTATGCTACTAAGTAGAAATTGTTGTTCATATTGTTATCACACTGTCGGTAATTCCATTCCCCATTGTTTCACTCACTAATCAGAAATTTATATTAAGAATAGCCATCTAGCCTTGTAGTAAAACTTTCTCCATCACAGGCACCAGGACTGTCTCAGATTTCTGACTCCACATACCCAATGGATTAGCATCTTTCACACATTTCATGCCCTTCTCACAACAAATAGTTCACAACCAAAGTCTGAAACAAGAAACTGAAACTTATAACTAGCCTAAAATCTTCACAAAACAGAGCCAAAATTTAAAGAGAGAGCCCTCTCTGATTATAGATAGGCTAGGATCTATAATCCAAAGCTTGGTTAGTGGTTACCCCGGCCGTATTCCCTTGGGAGTCATAGGGAACAACCTGGGTGTTAACATCTTCATCACTTTATTCCTCCTCATCTAGTGAAATCCTTGATTATAGGAACTAGAAATATAAGAACAAGAAGAAGAGGGCGAAGAAGAAGAAGCAAAATAAGTAGGGGGGAATCCAAGCAATCATTTCTATGATGCAACTAGTATGGAAAAATCATTCATTCAGTCTCATAAAGTTAAATTCCCTTTCATGTTATGTAAGAGTGACCACCTTCTTAGATATTGTCCTGGTATTCCCAAGGTATTAGAAATGTGGTCCACAGGTTCATATTAACTTTTGTCATCATCTTCTGGAGATTATACTAGTGACAAACCCTCAACTAGTGATAGTAAGGTCCATGGGAAAAAGGGTAAATTTAAATTTCAATGTAAGCTATTTGAATGGAATCATATTATTCACCTTTTTCCTTATATGGATAAAGCCATAAAAGTGTTGGAAAACCTTACAAATTCTCAGCCTCGTCTTCTGGCTGGTTACAGGAAGATTTATCCCAATCCTCCACTAGTTGATGAAGTGATTAATCAGAATATGAATCCAATCAATATTTCTCTCTCTGGATGTGAATCTCATGAGTCTGTTCCCAACCAACCATTGGTTTAGAAAATCATTGACTCAATTCTACCTTCAAGTTATCATACCTTTCCCGTAGATAGTGAACTTCATGTTGCTCAGTTTCTTCTCATTTCTTTAGATTCCAATGAACTGGGGGTAGATCCTCTCATTCCCACAACACAGGGGGGAAATCCTCCCATTCCCACAACATTAGAGAGAAATCCTTCCAAGGGGGAATTTCTCCCATTCCCATGGCACCCCCTCCAAGTAGTATGGTCACTTCCTTTTATTGGAGTCGGCTGACAAGATATCGTATTCCTCCTTAAGTGACCTTCCAGATTATGGTACAGGCTTATAATGTGGTTGTAACAAACACAATCGTAGATGAAGGTGCATCTATTCGTATCTTTTCCTCAACTACTTGGAAATGTTTCTCTTTCCCGTAGCTTGTGCATGTTACCCATAATTTGTTTTCTTTTAACAGAGTAAAAAGTCAACCATTACGGATACTTCCTAAGTTTCCTTTTACTTTGGGAGGAAAGACTATCTATAAAGATGTGATGGTAGTCCAAGGCCCTTTGTATTTTAATTTACTCCTTGGGCATGACTATGTTTATGTCATGGGAGCTCTTGTCTCTTCACTCTTTTGTGTGATGTGTTTCCCACATGAATAAAGAATCATGACTATTGACCAACTTTCATTCATTGGTCCTAATTTATAAATCAATCAACCAACTTCCATAAATGGTCCTTATATGTAAGTGGAATCTCCCTCGCCACAGATCAATTATGTTGCAACTTGTTCCATGCCCGCGTCTACTGATGATCTAGTAGGTGATATGGTGAATCGTTTACTGGGGGAATTGGGGCATGATTTTTCCATTGGATCCTTTGATATCTTCCACAGAATTACTCTCCCATATGATTAGAACCTCTTAGAGCCATGGCCTCCTGGAAGTCATGATCAATTTCTTGGAGTAGAGTTCATTTTCTTGTGTCAAACTCCTTAAAAAATGAAACAAGGAGAAAAGTTCCTTTACTTGCGTCAAGCTCCTTACAAAATGAAATAAGTTTCCCAGAGTAGAGTTATTTTTCTTGTGTAAAGCTCATTAAAAAATGAAATAATCTCTTAGGAGGATATTTCTTTTACTATGTCAACCTCATTAAAAAATGAAATACGTTTCTAGGAGCATAGTTTTTTTCCTATGTAAAGCTCGTTAAAAATGAAACAAATCCCCTTTCAATTAAAGTCTTTGATGAGATCTCTTAAATTCCAAATCGAAATTTTCACTTGATCTCATAAATGAAACTTCATTCCATCCACCTGTTAGTACCCAGTAGTCTACTTAAGTGCATGAAATGAAGCTTGGGGGACATGTACCTAGAATTGAGTCATTATGTTGGTGGCATGCAAGCTTATTGCAAGCATAGTTTTTTTCTGTTTCAAGCTTGTGTAAAAATGAAACCAATTTCAGGCATAGTTTCCCATGTTTCAAGCTTTTGTAAAAATGAAGCCATTCCCATTTTATCCCTCATGATTTCCATTTTTATCAACCTATTTTTTCCATGTGAGCCTTAGTTTTTTCATTCCATCGTCACCATCTGCTTCGATAATCATACGCTTTCACTTGTTTTTTACCCTTTCTTAAGGAACCGTTGCAATGAGTGATCATAATAGCAAGCCTCTTAATCTTTGTGTGTTTTGAGCAGTTCCATCGTGACCAAAACCAATTGCTACCCTTTTTACCACTCGTTCCTCCAGGAGGATTCCTCTTTTATCTCTTTTCAGACTCCCAAAATTTGAAAAGATTGTCAAGCACTTGGCTTTTCAAAATCCTTAAAATAAATGAAAAAATGTCTACTTCTTATAATTTTAACCCTTTTCCAGACTAAGATAGACTATCTATGAAAAAGGAATACCTTAGTAGAATAAGGCTAAGAGGTTTTCTTGAGTATTATTTTCTACACTGTCGGACTTGAGAGACTATCTACGAAAAGGGACATATAGAGTTTTCTTTTTCGCCTGTTTTTCAAGCTCTCTAAACATGAAAAAGATGTCAAGTTTTACGTTCATTGGACTCATTAAAAAATCAAACAATGATGGACTTGTGGAATATGAAAAGGCCTGACCTCTCCTTCTTAGGTTTAGTTAAATATACTCGGAGGAAATCATTCCAAGGGTGAACTTACAGATCAAGCATATGTTATCCTCCTCAATATTTTTAAAAAATAAAGGGGTACTATTCAGTATGGTTGGGGAAATTGGGAGGACATTCTATTCCATTTGCTACTAGCAGTGAGTCATTCTTCAACACGACACTCTTCCACTTCATCTCCATGGTTGTTGGGTTGGGTAATCTTCTTGTATTTTGGTTATTGTACCATTTTTAGAGCCTCCATTTTGGTTTTTGGGTCAATCCTGCCAACTCCATTCAGTGTCATTGGTGTGTTCAAGAGAAGTCATTCAGTTAATATTCGTTACAATACTCTTAAGCCTCCATTCCATGTTTACCTTTCCTCATCCAGTTCTATACCATCATCATTCTATATTAATCATGATACCTGTTTTGTGTCGTTGATGGGGGATACATCAAGGCCCTCCTACGATGGTTCGCTTCCTGTTGACGTTAGCACATTATCTAAGAAGTTGAATTAGAAACACCCCTTGGTACCTTGGTGCTTGCATAGATCAATGGAAAGTTTCCTTTCTCTCAGCGACAGCTTTACATCAATGGCCTTCGACTAAAAGACTCCGTGTGGTGTTCGACATCAACTCATTTATTCACACCATATGGATTGTACTATAGTACCTTGAGATCCATTAACATCATCAATGGTTTCTATCACATCTGTTAACTTATTACATCAATGGTCGGTAATCACATGGTGTCTCCCATGTTTGACCTCAGCTCATTGATTCACATGGTTAGACTCGTACATTGGTTGGTCATGTGAATGAGATAGAAGACCCTACGTCTGGTTTCATCCATCCAAACTATGATTTCAAGATTATAAAGACATCACAATGTATGATGGCCATGACAGTGTAGAGAGTCATCCAGTCATGGGTCCGCTACTTTTCATCTGTGGACGTGTCTTTTGATCATTGTACATGTTATTTTATGTTATGTGTCGAGTATGGGTATGCCTCCCTCGGAAAAAAATATGTCGTGATGAAAATTTATTGTAACAGATGAAGCTCACTAGTTTTTCTTGATCTTGAGTTGTCACAAGCTAAAGCACTTCAATCATCAGTCATCATTTCTGACTTTGCACTTTAGTGAGGAACTTTTTATAGGCTATTTTTTTACATTTGATCAATGAGCCTCCTAATAGGATTAATCAACATCCTATTCCCCTTGTCATCATCATCACACAAATCCATAAACATGCACCTTTCATTTCCTAGAGTTTTTGCTCTAAACTGCATCATCTAAGCTAGTTTCAGGACTGAAGCTCCTTGGCCTCCTACTTGATAGCGTTGAAAACCAAGTTTCTCCAATGTGGGCTACCTTGATCACCTATATGTTTCTCCCCTTTGCATCTGCGTTGGTTCTAGAAATTCAAGAAAAAGAGGGAAATTATAGAAGCCTGCTATTCCTAAATCTTCCAGAATTTGTTACAACCATTTACCTCAAATAAAACATTCATATCCTATCCTGCCTTACTTTTGAGTTTCCATCCCTTATCCTTTGATCCCATCCTCCCATTAAATTTGGATCTAAAACCTTATATTGGTAATTGGATAAGAACTCCCGACTTACCCCACTCCTCTATATATTTACAGCCTTCCATATGCAAGGGGTTGCCTTTTGGAGAGTGATTCTACCCTTATGTTGTTGTGATGAGATGCTTCATTTCATGCATTTAGGGTGATTTTAAGTGCACATTGTGACAAGAAAAGGACAAGTCAACCTTGGAGGAGCTCTTTTATAAGATCAACACCTATTTATGGTTGTAAACCCCTCCATTTATATTAATACAAATAATTCTTTGTTTTCCTATATGTGATGTAATTATTTTATACATTTCAATACCATGTTGATATATTGAATATAGTATATATATGATAATGCATATATCACGTAGTTTCTTGGCTTGTGTCATCTCACTGTGCATGTTCTAATTTGGCAACCTGAGCTGGAATTGGAGAACTCAAGCTAAAGGAGTGAAACTTGTGACAGATTCCAAGTAGGCTTCATACCATCATCTATTTACTTTAAGGAAAGCATTTTATTCCTTGTCTCTTTGTTTTTCTAGGTTATCCACCAAACCTAGGGGAGATACTTTTGTCCACAATCGTAAATCTCGTACAACAGAGATGGTTAAAGAAATGGACATAATTGCATCACATGACTCATCTGAACAAAAACATGCTGCAAAGGTATATAATCATGATTGACTTTGTACATATAAAAAAATAATTTAGCATTAAATATTCATTTTCAAGTATTTTCTTGCAGAACAGAAAACAAAATGGAACTCATTTAGAACATAAAATAAGATGAGAAGGAAGGAAAGAGTTGATTTCAAAGTTTGTGAGGAATTGTTAATACTGCCTTATAACAACTCAAGGTTTCATTTTTGTATATTTTAAGTTGTTTTAAAACAACTATCCTTGAATGTATTCAAGTAGGTGCTAACATACAAAGAAGAAACATCGAAAGAATTGATTGACATTGGGTTAAATAAGGGTTGTGAGTATATGTTGGCATATAAAAAATAAATGTGGAATTTGTAAGTATCTATGTTTTTTACTTATCTGAGTTTATAATTAATAGAACAAAAAAATATTTTATATTAAATATATGATTTATAATGGGGTTTAAAACATGCAGGAAACAAAATATGGAGCTACACTAGCAAAAGACCCGCTGAAACAAGGCATGAGACTTAGTTTTGAAACCATGTGCACAATTTATGAGTCACTTCTTGATGTGGTACATTGCTATTCGATTTACATTGATGTATATGATTTGTTTTAATTTTCATTATTCTCACCAATGTAGATATGCTCATTACACTTTATTATTATGTTCACGGATGGAACTTTAAGAAAATGAAAACAATCAATGCAATCAACAAAACATTCCTCCAAATAAGCCAAGTCATGGAAGTAGATTGAACACTGACAGTAGTTCCAGTGAAGAATGATCGTCTATTTGGATATCAATGTGACCCATTGTATTTTTTGAATTGATTGCCTATGAAAATCAGACAATTTATTTAATGTAATGGACATAGTGCCCCCATTGAAAGAAAAGGGGTTACTAATAACAATCCAATTTTGTATGACAAAGAGACTCTTATTGATATATAATAAAATATATTTTTATTTATTCTATTGTGTTATCCAACGTCGCTGTGAAATTTTACACCACTGATTAAATATATGGATAATTAAATATTATAATGAAGAAATGCAAAATTTGATAATATAACAAATTAATCCAAACATCATATACAAATGAACTAATCAAATTTTAATTTATATGAATAATTTTATAAGATATATGTCAATATTTTGATGAATAACAAATTTAAAAAATTACATTAATTGCACTGTCAGAAGTCAATGTTTCCAAAAAAGATAAAATATCATACAAAAAATCGGTGCCTCCATGTCATAAAAATGCACTGGTGCCTTATGTTATATAAAATCACTGTGACAACATCTTTTTGCATGACTAATGCCTTTTCGGAAAATGACAACACCGGAGCATTTATTTCTTCAAGCACCGGTATTGATTGCAATTAACACCCCGATGCATTGTAATTCTTAATGCACTAATGGTTTCATAAAACTAACACCCTGGTCCTACAAAATATTCTTTCCAGGCTTGGTGCCTTATGAAAACTAACCGCGTTGGTCCTTTTACATTACTAACGCACTAGTGTGTTTATACAAATGATACACACCGACGCTGCAAGATTAAACAAAAGCATCACTGCAACAATTATTTTTTGCATGCCCCGATGTCGTTCCTTACAAGAACGCCCCTGGGCCTATTTTAGCTATTAGCACCGATGTGGTATGTATTATGCACCCATGTTATTTACATTCAACGCCTTGATGATTTTAGTTATGTATGCAACCTAGTGCATTTATATATGTAGCATATTGGTGGTACTTGTTCCATGAAGCGCACCGCAAAAAAAACATCCACTAAAACCTCTGGCCACCCATATGTTTTCAATTGTGATGATGTTTCGTTACAATATCTACTAAAGCATTTACTTTCACAAACATATGTTTTAGTGGATGTTTTTTTGACAATTTTTCCAATTTTATAACACAAAATGCCTCTGTTATAACCTTCGTTAAATGGTATTTTCCTTGTAGCAGAAAGAGAAATTGTTAAGAAGGATATCATCACTAGGGAATCCTTCTCATAATGCACAAAGTAATTCCAGAAATGCTATTGATTCCAAGAACACTTCCACCAATAGAAAAAGCATGTCTGTCACTCTAGAAGTTTCTAATAAATCTACTCCTCCAAACAATTCAGCATTACCTGCTAGAGGTGAAACTATTGAATATGATATCATTGAATATTTGAAGAGATTTCATGCCAACATTTCCTTCTTTGAGTTTGTGAAGATAGCAATCTAGCATGAACTGCTTGTCTAAGCCTTTCCACTACCTTCAGGTGGCAAAGCTTCTACTTCTCAAAAGATGTTTGGTAAGTCTTCTAGTACCCTCAAATATGTAGTTAATGTTGTAGCTCTAGATGCTAATAATCCTTTCCCCGCACTTTTGTTAACTTTTGAAAATTTTAATTACAATGTCTGTAACTTTTTAGTCAATTCTGGTGCATCGATGAATGAAATTCCATTATTTGTTGCTAAGAAAATTAATGCAAGATGGGATAAAGCCGATGCACAAATCATTCATCTAGATAGATCTAATGTCCAAGATATTTTTGAACTCAAGAATGTTATTACATGATTATCATTTGATCATCGAGTACCCTAATAGATAAAAATTGTAATTGTGGGCATCCTTGAAGCCTATGGAATACTCTTGAGTCGAGACTGGTCTAGTAAATTACAAGGGTATTTTTATATAGATTGGTCACACTTATGGATTCCATGTAAGGGTAGAAACAACCAAATTTGAGTAGAGAGTGAAGCATCCATGAAATACATGTTGGCATTATGAAGCATGTGTTGTACTTGATGGCAACCCACTTGTAGCAGAACAACTCGCTTGTATATGGTAACTAAACGAATCTACAGTAGAGATATCAGATGTGACAGAATGCATGACAGTAGTGACAAAATACAAGGCAATTCAAAGGAATCAATTCAAAAGTAATGTACAATGGCAACTCTCTTAGATGACAGTTCACAGTGCAGTAGAATAACAACAAATAATTATAGATCAAACTACAAAGAATGAAGAAAGAGAGGTATACACAGGTTCACCATTGACCAAGCTGCGTATACACATAGGCTCACTATATACAAGTCGCGTATACATACACACGCACTTTCATAGAAGGAAAAGCACGTATACCTTGGAAAACTAGGGTTTTGGTCTGAAGTATTTGGTCCATGGTATTTTGATCCATGGTATTGGTCCAAGGTATCTGGTTCAAGGTATTGACCCCAGGTATTGGGTCCAAGGTATTGAGAAAGGCCTAAAACTATAAAAGGAGGAGATGATCATTAGGGAAGTGTGTGCAAGTATTGAATATCTGATGAATTGTGAGATCTAGTATGCAAGTTATTGGGTTGTGGTGAAGTGATGGATCTAAACCAAGGATGAACCTTAACTGATGATGAGGGATTAAATATAATGATGGATCGGGATCTTAAGGCGTAAAATGAACTATCATTATGTGTTTTTTCTCATGTATATTCTAGATCTGAATACTAACGCATATATTATTCTATAAATGATATGATCTGGGTATAATTAAAATCTATAATAGCTACATAAACCTGAATTTATATTTGGAGATGTATATGTTGGTTGGCTTTGGTAAAAGTGGGTATACACACAATTTTGACGCATCAAAGTAGCGTATAACTTATGAACTATGATGTTTGAAGTTACAATTGGTTCTGTTTATTGATGCAGAGTTCTGAGTTTTGCTTTATGTTTTGGTCACTGCATTCTGGTAATAGTGTTTGGATTGATTGATTGTGATTTTCTTCAGTAATGATGGATGAGATCTAATAATGGATCAAAATCATAATGACTTATCATTATGTGATCTGATGGGCTAGATCTGGTTGCTAACACATGTATTATCCTTTATATGTGATGATCTGGGTATGTCTGAAGTTGAGAAGTGCAGCGAAGTTATAAGTATTTGCATATCTATACGTTGGTTTGCTTTGATGAAGTTGCGTATACATGTTGGTTCGGCTCTTCCAATTTACGTTTACACTCTGATGCATGGTTTTGAGATTACAACTGGTTCTGATTAATGATGCAGTGTTTTGGGTACAAATCTATGTACTGGCTACAATGATCTCTCTGTTCCAGTTGATTTGTTGAAGTTGATTAAAGTATGAATGAATGGTTGATTTAGTTGCATCAGAGGTTCAAAGGTTGTCAGTGACTGATTGAGTTTGGTTGATTCAGAAAGTAATGATTGAGTTTCAGTGATTGGTTGATAAAGATATAGTTGATGGTTGTATTGCAGTGGTGATTGATTTGAGCTTCAATGTTGTTGATGGGTCCAGTATGAAAATTGGATGAAATGTGGCCTTCTGATTATGGTTTTGTGTTCCAAGAGTATCCAATCTGAAAATTTATGAAACTAGGTCCCTGGAGAAAGAGAGAAGGTTGTAGCCTTCTGTAGTTCAGTGCCTACGTACTAGTAAACATATCAGCTAGTATAAGAGCTAGGGGGTTATAGCTCCCTTCCAGTAGAAGTTGGAGAATGAGAGAAGGTTGTAGCCTTCTGCAGGTAGAAGCCTGCGTACTGGTATGAATCTACACAAGTACAATGTTGTAAACATATTTTCTTATTATTAAAAGAAGACAGAGACAACAATAGTAGGTGGCTTTTACCCACATTGGGTTTCGACCTTAAATATTGGTGTTCATGTGTGTTGCTTATGTGTGATGGTTCACTCTATTATTAACAGCATATGGTTATTGTTTAATGTTTAATAAAGTACCGATGCACAGATTAAATATCAAGACATGATGAATTAACTAAATCATTTGTTTGTTGGATATACGCTTGTTTCCTTAAGCACTGCTGCGTGTACACGTGGGTTACCCACATGGAAGTAGTGTATACAAATTCGAGTATGAAAAGAAAAATATTATTGACTTGACTAATATTGATTCACCCCCCCTCTTAGTGTTATTTCCAATAATTGGTATCAGAGAAGGTCCTTTGGTAGAAGGTTGATTGCTTGATGGAGATCCATAGAAAAATGGGAAATAAGCTAAAGAAGAAAGCACCTTAGAAGACAAAGATAGCTCAAAGGAACTATGAAAGTGGGAGAATCGATTGGGGATTATGTGGAAGCAACTCTTCAGAATTAGAATCACCTTAGAATGAATATGAACAAGCAAAAGAACTATCAGGTATGAATTTGTTATCCTCTGATGATACATTTCTCCATCCATTTGAAGATGATGAAAGTGATAATGAAACAACTGAATTTTCTCTTATGGGTGAGAAAGAAAGATATCAAATAGAGGAAAAATTTAAAAGGCTTACAGACAAAATTAGGGATCAACAATATCTATTGGACAAAAGGGAATGTGCCTTCAAAGAAGAAGCTACCAATCTAAAAGCTCGACTAAAGGAAGGAAACAAGGAAAAGGAAGATCAATGTCAAAAGTTACAGGAAGAAGTAACATCATTAAGAAATGAAGTAAATAAAAGGAGCACAACAATCAAGAAACTCAAAGATAGATCCAGTTACTATGAAAGTCTTGAAGCTAAGATCCTCTCTCTAAAAGAAGATCTTGAAAAATCAAATAAGCAGAATGAATAACTACTCCAAGCTCTTGAAGAACAAGAAAACGAAGTTCTCTAATTAAGGAAAAAAGTGGAATAAGGAAGAAACACTGAAGAAATCATGAAGAAGTGATATCTTGAAAAATAAGAGCAATATCAGGTTGAGGTAAATATACTAAAAGGTAAATTAGACGAAAAGGATAAGCTTTTATGATTTCAGGATAGCACTAAAATTTTGGATGATATTCTTAGTAGTCAAAGGTCTCCTTCCATCAAATCTGGTCTTGGATTCCATGAATCTATTGAAGATGAATCTAGCTCACAAGCCAAGGGAAGGAACTCTAATGTAAAACTTGAAATGCTCAACAAGGAGATGAGAGGTCAATCCCATCAACAACCAAGGAAAGAAATTCTTCAAAGAAAATCTTTTACTCCTAACTATGGAAGTGATAGTCGGTCATTTCCTCAAATGAATAATGTTGAATTTTTTATATGTCATAAGCTTGGACATGTTGCAGCGAGATGTGGAAGTAGAATGCTTCAAGACCATCACACAGAAAGATCATCAGCTTCCATGTACTTTAAGGGATACTATTTTTCTTGCAATATGTTTGGTCACAAAGCCATTGACTCCTATAAAAGAAACATGAAACATGTAAGATGTTATGCATGTAAAAAATTTGGACATATAGCAAAGGAATGTAGGACAAACTTTTGGGCACCATACCAAAAGGAAAAAACATCATCACACTCGAAGATATGGAAGAAGAAGGAAGTACACTTAGAAAAAAGTGGCATGGCACAATGTACAGACATGACAGACTCAGGGGAAGTTGGAAGTATGAAACTTCAATGTTATAAATATCATACACAAGTTTTATAAAGACAAGTCACATATACACGCAAGTTCGAAGCTACACAGTTGCGTATACGTAGGTTTGAGAAAAATGCAGTGGGGCAGACTCAGAAAAACTGATTTGATATGGTTCAAACAATTATCAGTTATCTTTTTTGTCATGGTGATAGATGACTACAGTTTGTGGATGTTATTTAGAATTGTTTTTGATCTTCACAAGTTGTTGATAACTTGATGTATATCTGATTGATGATGATTCCTTGATACCTCTTACTAATATATGCAATGATCGGATCTAACAGTGAGAATGTGGAACAGGTTCAGGGGGAGAACATGTTATGCTTCTAATAAAGCATTGTTGGCTTAATGTTTAGAAGTCTTTGGTTCCTAATCAATGATAATGATGCTTATAGGGCTAAATGATACATCTTGCTATGTTACGATTATGAGTTGCCCATGATAAAATCTCATATGATTCTTGGGATCACATAGTTGGTATTCAGATCAGATTTATGGATGATTGTGGATGACACTTTGATGATGCATATAGTACATATATGTTGCTTACATGATGATCTTCATAAGGACAAAGATAAGTACAAATCTTGAGTACACAACTTTATTATTTGATGATGAGCCACTCATTTCCTTTATGTTGTTGTCATCATGCCTCCAAAGATGCTAAAGTTCATATGGTGTAGTTATGATTTCTATAGTTCTTGGCTCTCACATGTGTGAGGATTGTTGTTGTTGATGATATCAAGAAATCTTGACAAATGACCATGAGCTCATGGTTTGCTAGATACATATTTCTATAATGGATACATGGATGATTACTTAAGTTGCATATTGGCAAATTGTGTTGGTTGGCTAAGAGAATGGTGCTATTGTAGGTCTCATAAAGACATATCTATTTAAAGACATGGATATTCGAAGACATGGCTTACTTTGTCACATAATGATGATGAGTTCTTACCTTATGATGATAGGTTGATACTCACATATGTTGATTATCATGGTTGATGCTTATCAGAAGTGAGATGTTCCCTAGTGATGATACATGATTGATATATTGAAGGTTCTTGTGGAAAGATCATACAATTCTTGATAATGATGTTATGATAATAGATGATAATTATGGTGTTTTCACATACATATGATATGATGTGAATGATTTTGTGCTACTACTTGGAGATATGACATATGCTAAGTTGATTCATGGAAGGTTATGATAAGGCTCTTTCTACTAAGGAAACAAAACAAGTCGATCTTGATAAATTGATATCTATATGCAGACATACTTTGTCATAGGTTGATGATATTTACACTGTCATGGACATATACAGGTTCTTGGTCTGGATGTTGTTGATAGGTGCTTATGGAGCAGATCATACATGGTGTATGATAGTTGCTAATGCCTATCATGGTCTTGTTTAGATAATTGGTCTCTGTTATAAATGTCATGTATATCATTCGATGTAAAGGTCATATCAAGACCCATGATGTATTAATTTGTCTCTGTCTATTCTAGCCTTTTGATGAGTCCCTTTTAGTCATATGATGTAATTTGTACCCCAACTATGCATGGGAAGGATGATGTAATATTTTAGTCATGTATAAACAATTGGTATATCCCCACTTGGTTGGGTGGATGAGTCAAGTTTGGTATATCCCCACTTGGTTGAGAGAATGATTGTGTGTATGAGTCATTGGTGATAGGAAGGTCAAACTCACATAGTTGAGTTATAAAGTCATGTTATTTTTTCTTGAAAATATTTGCAGACTTTACATGTGCTCAGGGGGAGCATGGATGATACAGTACATCTCAGCATGAACAAAGGGGGAGTTCAATAAGAGAATTCAACATGTGCCCAGGGGGAGCATGATTAATACTCATTTATTCAGATATGAAAGTATTCATTTTGGTCTGCCCTTTTCTCTTGATATCAAAGGGGCAAAATATCTTAGTCTACCCTTTGCCCTTGCTGTCAAAGGGGGAGAGTGACTTGGTGTTTTTGTTGCCTTCAAGTCCAAAGGGGGAGATTGTTGGCATTATGATGCATGTGTTGTACTTGATGGCAACCCACTTGTAGAAGAACAACTCACTTGTATATGGTAACGAGATGAATCTACAGTAGAGATATTATATGTGACAGAATGCATGACAGTAGTGACAAAATACAGTGTAGTTCAAAGGAATCAGTTTAGAAGTAATGTATAATGGCAACTCTCTTAGATGACAGTTCACAAGTAGGTTAACAACAAAGAATTATAAATCATACTACAAAGGATGAAGAAAGAGAGGTATATGCAGGTTCACCATTAACCAAGCTACATATACACGCAGGTTCACTGTATACAAGTCATGTATATGTACACACACACTTGCATAGAAGGAAAAGAGCGTATACCTTGAAAACTAAGTTTTTGTCTGAAGTATTTGGTCCATGGTATTTGGTTCATGGTATTGGACCAAGGTATCTGGTCTGAGGTATTGACGCCAGGTATTGGGTCCAAGGTATTTGTCCTAAGTGGTTTTGGTCCATGGTATTGAGAAAGGGCTAAAACTATAAAAGGAGGAGATGATCATTAGGGCATTGTTTGTAATTATCAAATATTGATGAATTGTGAGATCTAGTATGCAGGTTATTGGGTTATGGTGCAGTGCTGGATCTGAACCAAGGATAAACCTTAGCTGATGATGAGGGATTAGATCTAATGATGGATTGGGATCTTAAGGTGTAAAATGAACTATCATTATGTGTTTTTTCTTATGTATATTATAGATATGAATACTAACGCATATATTATTCTGTAAATGATATGATCTCGGTATAATTAAAATCTGGAATAGTTGTAGAACCCTGAATTTATATTTGCAGATGTATACGCTGGTTGGATTTGGTAGAAGTGCATATACACACAGGTTCAACACATCGAAGTAGTGTATACCTTATGAACTATGATGTTTGAAGTTACAATTGGTTATTTTTTTTGATGCAGAGTTCTGGGTTTTACTTTATGTTCTGGTGACTGCATTCTAGTAACAATGTTCAGATTGATTGATTGTGATTTGCTTCAGTAATGATGGATGAGATCTAATAATGGATTGGAATCATAATGACATGCCATTATGTGATCTGATGGGCTAGATCTAGTTGCTTATCCTTTATATGTGATGATCTGGGTATGTCTGAAGTCGAGAAGTGCAACGAAGTTATAAGTAAGTATTTGTAGATCTATACGCTGGTTCGCTTTGATGAAGTTTCGTATACACACTGGTTTGGCTCTTCCAAGTTACGTATACACTCTGATGCATGGTTTTGAGGTTACAGCTAGTTTTGATTAATGATGCAGTGTTCTGGGTACAAATATGTGTACTGGCTACAACGATCTCTCTATTCCAATTGATTTGTTGAAGTTGATTAAAGTATGAATGAATGGTTGATTCAGTTCTGTCAGAGGTTCAAAGGTTGTCAGTGATTGATTGAGTTTGGTTGATTCAGAAAGTAATGATTGAGTTTTAGTGATTGGTTGATGTAGATATAGTTGATGGTTGTATTACAGTGGTGATTGATTTGAGCTTCAATGTTGTTGATGGGTCCAGTGTGAAAATTGGATGAAATGTGGCCTTCAGATTATGGTGTTGTGTTCTAGGAGTATCAAGTCTGAAATTTTATGAAACGATGTCCCTGGAGGAAGAGAGAAGGTTGTAGCCTTCTGTAGGTCAGTGCCTATGTACTAGTAAACATATCGTCTAGTACAAGAGTTAGGGGGTTGTAGCTCCCTTCCAGTAGAAGCTAGAGAACGAGAGAAGGTTGTAGCCTTCTGTAGGTAGAAGTCTACATACTGGTGTGATTCTGCACCAGAACAATGTTGTCAACAAATTTTCTTATTATTAAAAGAAGACATAGATGACAACAGTAGGTGGTTTTTACCCACATTGGGTTTCCATCTTAAATCTTGGTGTTCATTTGTGTTGCTTATGTGTGATGGTTCACTCTATTATCAACTGCATATGGTTACTTTTTAATGTTTAATAAAGTACGGATGCAAAGATTAACGATCAACATATGATGAATTAATTAAATCATTTGTTTGTTGGATATACACTTGTTTCCTTAAGCACAGTTGCGTGTACACGTGGGTTATCCACATGGAAGTAGCGTATACAAATTTGAGTATGAAAAGAAAAATATTATTTACTTGAATAATACTAATTCACGCCCCCTCTCAATATTATTTCCAACAATACATTGTGACACCACTTTAGGTTCACATTGTGACACCACTTTAGGTTCATAATGAGATTGTTGCCTTTGTTGATCTAATATTTGGAAATTATTTTATGGAAACTTATCATGAGTGTTGTCAAACACAATCATCACCCATCCTAACTGATACACAGTTGGAGCTCTTTCCTTCTATTCTAACTGGTGCAAATGAATCTTGTAATATAGATGTGCATAATAGTAATAATAGTATAGGAATCAATTTAGTTGCTAGTAATATTTGGACTTTATACTTTGATTGTTCAAAGACGCAGGATGGATCTAGAATTGGTTGCGTACTATAGACGCGTGCAATAAGAAGCACATAATATCATTTCATTTAGAGTTTGAGTGTACAAATAATACTGTCGAATATGAAGCACTCATGCTCGGACTAAAGAAATCCGTCAATCTGAAGGTAGAGTTGCTCAAGTTAATTTGTGACTTAGAAGTGTTCACTCATAAGTTATGGGATACTATCCATTGTGCTTCACCAAATCTTAAAAATTTCCAATAGGAGGTATGGCGATTGATTAATTATTTTAAAGCTTTTAATATCATTCATGTTCCTAAGCTTAGAAATGTTGCAATAGATGCACTAGCTAATGTAGCCACTAGAATGTCACAATTGAGAAATGGTTTCTCTATAAATATTATATATAAACCATCTGTGCTTGATGATGTCACTAATTTTCATGTTTTCATTAACAACCAATAGATACTGCGTTTTATGGATAATGCGAACATGTTTAAAGATGTTTTCATTGAGGAGGATGAGCACGACAAGGGTTTGCAGGAGGCATCTAATGAAATTAAAAGTAACACTATGCCTAAAGGTGTGGTGTCCCTGGAAAAATTATATGACCTGCAAAATTGGTTTATAGGACCAATCAATACTAAGACTTAGAGCTTGAAGTTATCATCTGAACAAGTCAACTTGGGAACTCAAGAATATCTTAAGTATGTAAACCTTAGTACATGTTGTTCTCCACAAGAAAGACAAGAATTCATCCAATTATTCAAACAATATTATGATGTGTTTTCATGGATGTACAATGACTTAAAGACATATGATACTTGTATTATCTAGCATGTCATTCCCATCAAAGAAGGGGTGAAATATTTTCTACATAAGCTAAGTGTTAAACACACACATGGAATGGTGAAAACAATATGAAAGATAATCTTGAGATTCCTTTATTATTCAAAATATATAAATTTATAATATATTTTTGTGACTCTTGGATTCATGTTCTAAGGTCTCTTGCACTCCCTTCAATGTTCGACTTCCACACCCTAACCCTTAGTGGATTAGGTGTCCAACATTCCCCCCCTTAATCTGAAGGGGTATATATGAATCCAAGAAGAGAGCTATAATACAAAAATATAATGATGCATGATATCAATAGGCTAAATTAACTCTCTAAAATGAAGGTATAAGGTGGGAGAACTCTAGGTATCAACCAACAATGTTTTAAGGATGACCACCAACACTAGAATGTTTAGTACAGTTCCTAGAACTCTTCCAAATCTGGAAAGAATATGAAGTCTTTCGCTAGAGGAAGTGCTCCTTAATGCTTTGGAGAGGGAGACCTTCAACCTGGAAAAAAGGGAGGTCTACAACCTGCAGTGATTTAAGGAAGGCCACCAACCATAAGGCATGATTAGGGGCTTCTTTGTCTTTGGCTAAAACTTTGAATCTGGGTATGTCTATCTCTAGTTGTAGGCTTAGGAAGCATATTTAGGTTGTGGCTCAAGCTCGCTTGATGCATCTTTGAAACTTGTGCATGACCATAAATTCCCCCTTTGTCAGATACAAGGTGATAATATGAAGATATCTCAACTACAATACTTTTCGATATTCGAGAACAAATCCTATGGTATGATTTAAATATCTTCTTGGTTGTTGAAGCCCATTGCCAAGAGCGATCCATCCAAGGTGAATATTTGTTCTTGTAGAAGGCTTTTTTTTTAAGCATTAATTTGAACAATGAGTGCGTTGACCACAATTCTTTCATGGGTGAAGAAAAAAGCAATGATCTTTCACATGGCGAACTTGATCATAATGTTTGCATTTGAAAATATGTTGTCACTATTGTGGAATAGGAGTAGGAAATGAAAGAGGTGAAGATGAAATACCATGAATAAATCCAACACTATGAAATTTGATGGGTTTTGAATAATATGGAGTATTAAAGGACACATCCTTTTCATATCCAAGACATTCTCTACTTTTGTTGTTGATAATCTCCTCCCCACGTTTGATGATAGGCTTAGGAAGTGGAACCTAAAATTTTGCATCCACATGCAAATATGCTCTTGAAATGGGCATTGAATGTGAATCAACCTCAACCTTACCAATTTCATCGCTTGCTATTTTTTGATGGCTGTATGTTCAACCTCAAAAAGAGGATTTTTCTAAACAAAAATAAGTCCAAAATGACAACCCTTTTGTTGTAATTCATCTTGTTGTAGTGGTGATTCCAGCTGCAAAAATTCAATGTTTTCTTGTGCATTTTGTAGACAGATATTAATATTGGAAAGAGTGTTCCTATTGAAGTTTACAATCCCATCAATGGTAGAATGAATTAAGGTATTTAACATCCCGAATGCATCATCAAGTCTGGCCATAAGTGTTTCTCCCAACACCTTTACCATGAATTGACATCTAGAGACTTGTATCCTTGCTCTATAAAATGAAAGAGGAATTTGGAAAAATATATGGTAAATGCAAGTATTTACATAAATATTTAGGATTCACTTGATGCTTGTTCAGCATACCAATACACCATGAGATTACTTAATCATGAATTATGTTGTAAGTTTGTAGTTTATGGTATGATTTTAGGCCTACCAATATAATGCATATACTCTCATCTCAACCAATGTATATCAAAGAACATAACAATGTATATAAGTGCACATAATAATGTATATCACATACCAACATTTCATCTCAGAAACCAATTCTTCATGATTTCAAATTAATCTTCAACACATATGTAGTAGTCTTTGATTGCACCATTCAACAAATAGGCAATTTTGAATGCAACATTCAATTGATGCAACACCAAAACTTAATGCCAAATTTAAACGCACTAAATGTTTCAACTCCAACATACTTACAATTCCATTTAACTTACTATTTCAACTTCAATGCATGTGCTATATCAATGCATTCAACATGACTATATGTCATCAAACATAAACCATTATATACCCATGTACATATAAAGAAAATTTAATATACAAAGGACCAATGCGCATATCTTACATCACTCTACGATATTCAAGATTATTCAACACACCATACCAAACAATTTAAACTCGCCATACATAGTTTTTAATGTAACATATATACAAGCTTCAAGTTAGTATGGTGGCTACATGTTGCACTCAACACAAGGTATATGAATGACCACAATAGAACAAGGCATCAACGACCATGAATGAAACAACCTGCACCTCCATGATTTCAAGACCAACACATTTATAAATTCAATTTTGCATATATAAATATGAACCAATTAATTGAACTCGCTACTATA
This sequence comes from Pinus taeda, assembly GCA_000404065.3. Taxonomy (NCBI): domain Eukaryota; kingdom Viridiplantae; phylum Streptophyta; class Pinopsida; order Pinales; family Pinaceae; genus Pinus; species Pinus taeda. The sequence goes on from APFE030399177.1 coordinate 54,452, forward strand.
AATATGCTAACGTAGTCATTATTCAACCAAAAGCTTAAACAAGAGTTGTTGATTAAAGAGGCCACACATAGTTGGTCCACTAAATTTCTTACACTTTGAGTCAATCACAATCTCACACTCTATTCAAAATTTATTTTCCATCAACTCCTAAGATCACCATTACCGTGATTCTCAAGTCTCATGAATAAATTTGCATGTAGAATTTTGTTAGTCTTTCATTGCAGGTGGAGGAATATACTACAATGTTCGGGTAGTAGGCATGACTGCTTGTATCGATTTTTTTTTTTTTGTCTTTTTTTTTTATTTAATGGAAGGTGTGATGGATATATAGGGTCTCTACAAGAAGGCCATTGATTACAAATGATCAATATCATGAAAATTTCCCAGCAAGAAGCATTCATGGGATTTGATTCCCTTCCTGGACGTCAGACTATCACACTTGTTCCAGTCCAAGTGAGCTGGAAACAAGGAAATGGTGATGCAAAATAACATGACACGAAACAAAATATTATTGAAATTAAATTGGATACATTTTGGGTAGTGTATACAATGCTAGGAGGTTAAATTTCGTAGGGAATCATGTAGATAGCCTTGAGGGAAGGAGCATTATGTAGTAATGGAAAACTTTAAAAATGAAAAGCGTATAGAAATATTGAGCGTTAAGGACTGACAAGCCTTTATGGAAACATAATTTATATTTCAGTGCTAGCAAGCTGACCAAAAAGACGTTTCTGAGCAACACATGCCCGATATTAGAATAGACATAAAGGCCACAAAAACAAGTAGCTAAAACTTGAGCAAGGAAGGAATGTGCTTGCTATGACACCATGTTAAACACACACATGTAATGGTGAACACGATAGGAAAGATAATCATGAGATACTTGTAGTATTCACAAGATATACATTTATAATACATTGTTGTGACTCTTGGATTCATGTTCCCAGGTCTCATGGAATTCCTTTGACTATTCAACTTCCACATCATAACCCTTAGCGGATTAGCTGTCCAAAACTAAGGAAATTCCATCCTACGCTGGAGCCCCTAATTCAAAAGGAATTGAGAAACTTGTTGGATGTTCCGATCATATTGAAAGGTAGACATTCCACTTGGTTTTTGAATTTGGTTGTAATTAGAAAGAAGTCCAGTGAGATAAATTTATGTGTCAACTTTCACAATCTCAAAAGAGCATCAAATAAAGATAATTACTCGATGTCATCCATTGAACAAATCCTCCAAACAGTGACTGGTCTGAGGTGTTCTCGCTATTACCTAGTTTTTCTAGTTACAATCAAGTGCTAGTAGTAGAACCAGATCACCTTAAAACTACCTTCAGGACCAAGTGGGTAACATTCGCCCTCAAACATATGTCATTCAGACTTATCAATGTTGGTGCTACATTTCAAAGAGCGATGGAAATCACTTTCCCTAGCTTGATTGGCCAAAGTGTAGTCATTTATTTGGATGATGTTACTATGCTTTCCAAAATAAGATCAGATCATGTATGTGATCTGAAGCAAATATTTGAGCGATGATGCAAATATGCGATTTATCTTAATCTCAAGAAAAGAATCTTCGATGTGTCAAAAGGCACTCTCTTGGGACATATCATTGCAAAAAATGGAATTAAAGTTAATTCTGAAAGGGTCAAATCTATAACCCAATTCTTGTTCCCGGTGAATCAAAGGGCTATTCAATCTTTCTTAGGGAGGAGTAATTTCCTGTGAAATTTCATCTATGATTATGCCAAAATAGTTAATGCTTTACATGAGATGATTAAGAAAGATGTGACTTATAAATGGGACAAAAGGGAAAAGGATTCTTTTGCTCAAATAAAACAAACTATCATTGATGCACCAACATTATTTAGTCCATGTTGTCATTGATCTCATGCTATATATATGTTTAGCTATGGTGGTTGCTATGTTGTTGTTTTATCTTCAATGATGTTTTGCTCAAAGAGATCATGAGTTTCATGTGTTACTATTGTTATCATTGTTTCTACTCATAATGCATGAGGTTTTGATGGTTGCTTGATGATTATAAGCTTGTTGCTACTACTCTTTAGTTGGATATTATGATGATCGATTCTTGTTTCTTATTTCACATTTCTATGTGATGATGGATAGTTGTTGAAGACTTGTAATATTGGGGCTACTCACTACTATTGTTGCAAGTTGCTAGTTCATGACATGTGTTAGAATTTTTTTTAGAGAGAGTAGTGTTTATTTCCTTTTGGCATGGAGTTATTCATCTTGATCATAGGTTGCTGCTTAAATTGTCGCAGCAGTTATAAATTTGAACTCTCATATTATGAGTCATGAGTCATATTGTATATGTTTTCATAAGTCAAGATTGTATTCAGAGAGAAATTTGAGAATCATTTTAGCTTTTATTTCAGCTGATATATGATATATTATAGACATGTAATGTCATGTTTCATTCTTGAGTCATTAGTAGAATCATATTTTGACCTAGAGGAGGCATTGTGTAGTCACATTCTATCACTCTTGTAGCCATGTAATAGGCCTATGTAGCCTTGTATTTTCATTGAAAATATTTTTGGGTCATAGTCCTTAGTTCTCTAGCCTCTTGCATGTGGCATGGAAGAAATGATTGTTGTAGCAACTTGGTGAGACAGTTGTAGCCTCTTGTACATATTCAAGAGGAGCATTTTCAGTGAGAGAGTGTTGATGACTACATGATTTTGTTCACGATATGTTTCTACCCACACTATGTTTTAGTGTGATACTACTACTTGAGGTTATAATGCTCTGGGGGAGCATGTTTTGCATTATCTTGTTGATCATATGGATGATATTTTGTTGCTTGATGGAGCTTGGTTGGTGCTGCTATGAGATCAATGTATATTGATACTATTAAGAGGAATTAGTTGGAGGATGATGATGATGCTCAAGGGGAGAATGTATGTTGTTTTTTCTACTGATCAGATATGGTTTGTTATTGTTGTAGGTACATCTTGTTGATGTTAGCTCGGAGGATTAGTGAGGCTGATATAATTGGAGTTGTTATGTAGAGGGTTGTTGTTGCTTATGATGTATTGTTGGTCACATTAGATGTTGCTGATGATTATGTTATGTTGTTTTTGGAATGAGAGCTCGTACTTCTGGTCAAGATTGGTGTTCATAGAGGGTTTGTTGTTGCCACTGCTATTTCTTGTCATGTTACCATGACAGTGATTTTTATCATATATGGTACTTATCTGTTATTCCTTCAGTGAGTATTATTGGATTGTTTCTTTCCCTTTTCCATTGATGTCAAAGGGGGAGAAAATGAGGAGTTTAGTTCTTCATGAGGATGGTTTTGGTTGACCCAAATTAGGTTGACATCAATGCCAAAGGGGGAGATAATTTCCATTAATGTGGTGATGGGTTGTTTGATTGGTATTTATGTCAACCTAGTAGCATGGTTTTGGAGGCAGACCACATTGATTATGATGAGATGATGAGTGTTGTAGTGAGATGTTGGCATTGATTGCAATAATGTAGTGTAAAGCTTGATGGTATGCAATATGAATCGTGGTATGCATATGATGCTTGAGATGCTTTATGGTATTGGCCTTGGCTTGTGCATGGTAGCTGTGACATATTCTTGTGTTGCAGGTGCTCTGATGGTATTGTTGGTTTGGTTAGCTAGGCCTCCATCTAGATGATGCTTGTGTTGTCTACCATGCATGTATTTAAGATGAGGTTGATTGATGAATGCATTGGCAGGATGTGGACAAGCATGTTTATAGTACACAGTATGTGTGTGATCAGTTTCAGGGTCTATCTTTCATACTTTGAGATGTTGGAATAGTTGTGGTGAAGTTTGATGGCTTGGGAGCTAGTGCAGTTGATGGATGGCATCCAAGTCAACCTAATTTTACTTGTGATGATGATGAATTTACTCCAATGGACTAATGTAGTGTTGTAGAGGTTTCATTGAATTGCAAAGGACCTATAAAGGCTTGAAAACTAGTGGAACAAGTTGAGGCAAGTTTAAGCCCTAGACATAGGCACAGAGAATTGTGGGGGTGTCTAGAAGTCCCTGGACACTTGCACAAAGGCTTGTGGAATCATCTAAGGCTCTGGACACATGCACAATGTGTCATGGGAGCATTCAGGCCTGTAGATGAGTTTTCTCCATGTTTCTCATGCTCCTTGAATGTTTTATTTGGTTTTTATGATATATCTTCCTTGGGAATATTCATGGAATACTTCATTTGACTAAATCAACATGTCCTAATGTGTATTGAAGTGTGAATGCCTTAAATGGGCTAATTAGTGGAGGAGTGGAAAAAATTGTATAAAAGAAGGAGAAAATCGACCACTTGAAGCAAGGGAATTAGAGCACATCTTTTTGTAAAGAGAAGAGAGTGACCTCCTACAACATGTTATGTTGCAGAGGCTATTTTTAGTGATAAGAGCACATATAGATATCATATTCTTAGATCATGGAGTAATGAGATTCCTTGTAAGGGCAGAAATTATTGTGGTGAGGTAGAATTTGTTTTGTTGAATGTAACAAAGTTTTTGGAGGTTCTGTCACAAAATAATTTTAGAGGAAAATGCTAGAGCTTCAAGCATGTTTTTTCTGCATATTTTGAGAGTTTGATGGAGGAGATTATGAGGAGAGAATTGCTACTTGATTATCATTATTTTATTTTTGTATGCAGGGGCAGAGTGTTGATTTACATAGTTGTAGCAATTCATAGTTATGTTTCTTATTTCATATTATGCAACTAATTATTATGGTCATGTCTTTATTTTGGTTTGTGCATGTGAGGGAGATCTTGAGCAGTTTGATTGACTGTGTGATTGAGAGTGATATGTGGATGATTGTGAGTGTGTGGATGGAATGAGGTTGAGTGGAAGTTGCAGTGATTTGCAGACATTGTATTTGCAGAATTGATATTATTTGATTGATATGATTTTCATGAGAGAAAGTTGTTGTTTCTTTGTGCATGGGTCCTAGTTTGAAATATTATAAAATGTGGCCCTATTGATCAGCAAATCTAATTAGCTTAGTGAAGAAGGGATAAGTTTTCCTTGCCTATGGGTGTAAGTATCCAGTAAAAGGAATTTATATTTTCATAATCCAATGGTAGTTGGGCAAGGATTTTACGGGATAGGAGTCCTCGGTGGATAGGGGTTCACTTGGTCATTGTATATGAGAAACTTCCTTCCTGGGCATATCTAGCTATGATGTAAATTGATTTACATGATTAATAAAATTAGAAGCAGAGAAACAACAACAACAAAGGGTGGTTTTTCCCCGAAGGAGGGTTTTCCACCAGAGATCCTTGTGTTCCTTTGTGCATTTTATTGTTGTGGTTTTTCATATGATTATAATGACATTTGTTTGATTTGTTGGTTAATATACTAATGTCATAATGTGTGAGTTTGTTTTAGTAAATTGAAAATAATACAAAAGTTAAGAGAACATTGTGACTACTCATTCACCTCCCTCCCCTCTCAGTAGTGAGCACATTTCCAACAAATATGACTCTCGTGGACCACTAAATATTATATAGTAACCTAGAAGAAAAATAAAAATCAATGTAGTTAGGGATCACAAATGTATAACATAATTTACAAAGTTGGGTGATCTAAGACTAGGGAGAAAGGAATGGGAATTGCTTTAAATGAAATATAGAGCACTCACAAAAGTGTAGAAGGATGAACGATGGAATGAAACCTCTCTCTTTTGTAGCATAGTTTTTTGGAGTATATGTTGGAATTCACATATCTATTATTCTAACCACTGGGGAAATTATTTAGGATTAACAATTTCACTTAATATTTTTCAAGCCATTCTTCAATATACTCCATAGGCTAGACAATTATGCCTTGCTTTACCCGTAGGGTAAATACCTCCTCCTCTATTTCCTTTGATGAACATAATTGCTTGATCACTGGAAATTAGTGTTCATTCTCATTAACAAATGTAATTAGTCATTTTTCTTATTTCTTCCTCTAGAAATTCTATTAAGTTTTCGAACTCATTACCCCATGATGTCTTAGTAACTTTCAAGTCTTCTTATAATACATATTTTGGATATAACATGGAGTCCCTTATCGTTTTCAATCCTCAAAGATCCTATACAACTTTAATATTTTAAATAAATCATTGCTCCTTTGTCCATTCACATTTTTACACTTCGAAATATCATTCTTTAACATTTTGACCCTAACATACCATCCTACCTTAATCTATTTTTTTTTATTCCTAGTTGGAATCCCTTGTTGGGTTTTCTGAAAGTCACTAAGCGTAGCAATTTTAGTAATAAAATTCATTAAATCATTATAAGAAAAGTGTTGATCATGTTCCAATTCCTTTCACAAAAATTATGTAGAAGAAGAAATCCTTTGAGAAAGATTTCTTAAATACAGACATATCTCTCACACCTCTTCAATAACACTTAGTTGCTTATTGATATTTTTTGCGACATAAATTTTAATTCCATTTAATAGTTTTGTTTCTTTCTTGATTTTATCTAATGTGTCAGGTGCGACAATTGGTGTATCTATTGGGGTTGTAATATCCAAAGGGGGCATGAACAAAGGTATATGATTAAGAGCTTCTTCAAACTCATTGATTTGAAATCATTATGTTATCAATTTATTGCTCTATGAATGAGCAAGTGCATTACCTATGGTCATATCTAATTCAAGAAGTCTAGTAGGTCCAATTCTTGAAACATCTACTTATGCTTCCATTTATTTGTCACCTTCCTATTCGTAACATGTGCCTTCTCAATTTGTAACTTCTTACCAACCTTATTATAATGAATAGTATGCATAGTTAATGATTTTTCTTAAAAAATGGCTAGATCCTTTGCAACTAATTCTTTTACTATTCTTTAACTTTCTGCTAGACATAGTTTTACCTAGTTAGGGATAGCAGTACTATCTAATTCCATGCCGGTGGATCCTTTTTGTTGTTGTGTCCCTCTCTTAATAGAACTTTTATTACTTCTTTATGAAGTAACCACAACATGATATTCTCAAAACTACCATGAGGGGGTGTCTTCACCATTATCTCCATTAGATAATCATTCATTACTCTCTCCATGGGTTGTAGATATCTCTTACTTTTTAGAGCTTGAGAAGGAACTCCAATTGATGTATGGGGTCGATGCAAATTGTACATTTGCAGGGTTCTTCCCTCCTTTCTTAGTTTTGGTATTCCCTTCTATATTGGCATTAACTTTTGTGACTAAGCCATGATTCTGTACATCCATTATTTTCATTTTTCTCATGAAGTCTCTACTTCATTATCTCCACTTCCTTATGTGGTCTTAGTGAACAAGTTGGCATGTCTTAGTGATGCTAGATGTTGGGAAAAAGACCTTCCTTGGGAAAGTTCAACATCCTTCAAATTAAAATATTTTAATGCTTTAAATAATTCTACTAACTATGCAGAATTCTTTACCAACTTCTTCAACTTTAAATGGTAGTGAAATAAAATGTTTTTTTTTCCTGTCAAGTAAATTTAATTAGGAATAATACTTCCCATACACTTATGCAACAAAATATCTATCATAAATAAAAATGGGCAGTAACAAAGGTTTATCTTGATAACCATAGAGTCTTATGTATGTACGATTATCTTAGTGTATACACTTCTTTTCCCTTTAAGAACCAAGGAAAATTTCAAGGATGGAAATTTATCTTAAAGTATAGAAAAATTAGTAGGATATGGCTAAGTATGTTATATTGTAGTTAAAATGAATGAATTATACATAAACTATTTATTTTGAATATATTAATGCATATTTTTTAAATGTATGGACAAGTGTTTATGTTGCAGATAACATCGTTAGCAAGATGACCATGTGATGACAAAAACTTCAGAACAATTAAGGCTCAAGAGATTCCATGATAGGGTGTTAACCCTAGTCCCACTAGGAGGGGTAGAGGTATTACCCACCATTTATCCTCTGAAACCTGGAGTCATGGGAGGACTATGCGAATCATGCTCCTATACACATGTGATGATGACTACCAGATGCCTATTGGGCAATCAGGTTGATATAATTGACATTGATACCCTTAAAAGCCTATGAATGGTTAGTCAGTATAGTCGATGCCATGGCATACTCTATTAGAGGACAGAAAGGATGGAAGCAGAAGAGATTAGGAAGGATAGGATGATTATAGAATAGCTAGGAAACCAACTGGGTTACTAGTCCCTAACATGCAAAATTATAAAATTGGTGATATTTTCACAAAAATATTCAAAATTCAGATGATTTTATGTAATATTTATAAAATTTTGGTGATTTTTAAGGTAAAATAATTTTATACTATTGAATGTGGAGAATTATTTTTAGAAAAAGTGGAATTTAGCGAATCTTTTTTTTT